>JACCPG010009148.1:0-36332 GCA_016069955.1 Drepana arcuata
TCAACCACCCAAACATAAATATAACAGTAAAAAACTTGAATATGGTAAACAGCAGCCTTGACAACAGTCACGGGCATTGCTCGATAAATGCCAGTCATCGATATCGATAAAGAGGTCATTTCACGGTAAATTTCACTCTTTCGCTCCAATAACCTGACCGCATGCCGCCCAGTAGACTTATTTCTCCGTAATGATAGGTTCGACTCGCGGAAAAATAAATAAATTGTCGCGTTGTATTGTTAGGTTGTCGATAATTATACCTACAATGAATTAAACGTCATTAATAAGTTCATTATGTTAAATATACTGGTTTCATTAAACATTTAAGAAAGTCCGTTATGGCTTAGTGGTTTTGAGGAGCCGCCTGCAGTCAAACCTACAGCTTCAAGCGTCGGAGGCTGTATCATTGTTTTTTCTTTCAAGTTATCTGCGGTAAGCTTGAAGATCTTTACAAAGAAATTAAATTCCTTGAAAACACACGACATACAATATTGAACAATTATGTGTTAACAACAAAACTTATGTCACAGTGATATGTGTATCATGTCAAACTTATGTTACACTACATATACTTTATATTCTGACTTTCTCGGGATCCTAGGAAGGAAGGAAGCGGCAATAAACTTAAGTTCGCAGGTTTGATTCCCGCTGAGGGCAGATATCTGTGCATTTGTGCCTTAGTCTTGGATGTCCTATGTTTATATTTGGGTATGTATATTGTCCATAGTAGAGCTTTGCTTGGTTCGGGGCTAGGTCAATTTGAGTGGAACTATCTCAAAAAAATATTTATTATGATATATAAAAGGGTACCTAAGTAATTAAACCGTTAAAGAAGTATTTAAGTATATGAGTATATTGATATTTTTATCGACAGCTAATTAGTAAGACCTCATCCCTAGATCTACTTTTATAAGGTTACTTCAAATTAACCACAGTTGGTCTCGACCGGACAGCACATGCCATTTCGGGTTTTCGATGACATTCATTTCGGCTTATACAATTGAAATTGAACATAGTTAAAGATATAGGTTAGCACTTTGAGCCTGTTTATTCAAGGACTTCTTGATTAAGGACCTTATTAAAATCTAAATAAAAACTACAGATGTTTCTATAGTCTAAAAATGTTCCTTTCTTTCTCTGAAAGCATGACAAAAGAAGATTATGATAAGCCCCAAAACAGAGTGGATTTTTTCTTCTTCTGATTCTCACATACAGCTCTTTCAGGTCCCTCACTTCGTACACGGGATCGTGTACGAAAGCGTAATGATATACACATATGAACACGAAGAGTAGAGCGCCAGTTCTCACCTAACCTATAGACCTCCTTCGCTTTATCTCCATGCAGTATCTTCATACATGCTGGCCGGTTATAATATATTTTTTTACAATGATACTTTAAATAAGATTTGTCAATTGAGGCGTAGCAAACAATTCGTAAGATATTCTCATGTACAAACATATATGTTGAAGCAGTTTCAAGTATTTACTTTCACAACACTATATTAGGTTAGTCAAATGTCCCGTGTAAATAGTTTGTGACATTGACTTTCCAATGTTTATGTAAGTGTCTCTCGGACGGTGTATGCTAACTATTTGATGACTAGCTATGACGACAGACATACTAAATGACATTCAACATAATGAAAATGTGTATTTTTTTATTTTATAAATATGATATATGTATATGCATATATATGAGTATCATAGAAAACAGTGAGGTAAAAAAAATCTTTTTTCAGAATTCATTAATCACATCACGAACGCTAAAGACAGAAATTCAAAGACGTATGTATTATATATGGTGCTTAAGCATCGGTGATCGTCTCGTCATCTGTCATGTTTACACCAAAATAAATAACCAACGAAATGTAGGTGCTGTTGCACTTCTTTTCGTTCGTTGATAAGCGTTTGATAACGTAACACTTGATATGGCATGTGGCACGCGATGTGTATCTCAAGTGCAAGTAACCTTTTTAGGGTGAAAAAAATTGCTATTGAGCAACACCAAGCTAGTCAGCTCCAATGTATTGTTGGTCCCTTTCTCAGTAAAGATTCCCTGTGTTAAGAAAGCACAAATGATTTATATGACACCCCCAATATTGCACCTCTGTGGTAATGACACCAAAAGCAATTGCTGGTTCACAAGGTTATGTACCTTGCCCAACACCCATCATATCAGCTTAACAATGCCATAAATTTCACACAAAAAGTGTTAAAATAACGATAAGTCTCTAAAACTAGCAATATTTCTCGATGAGCACACACAGTTGGCTAATGTGTCAACTTTTGTGTCGAAAGAATTTTGACGCCCTTCGGAAAATGAAGAAGCGCTCGTAATTAAGAAAGAACTGTGGGCGACTGGTTGCTCATGTCACCGTTATAAAGACATGCTAAGTAATTGTAAACTCATGTCAGGGGTATGTCAGAGGAAGCATTTAAATGGCATAAGTGCACTTGAGATGCTTTCCCTTCGAAAAATTCGTAACGATTTTAGATCAAATCCACAATGAAGAGAGTCGCAACGTAACTGGCATGAACGAGGGTGTGATTGGCTACTGGCCGTTCTAATGTGTATATCAAATAAATAAATTCAATAAATTGGACATATAGAAATTATGAGTGAAGACAGATTGACGAAACAGATAAACTATGCGAAAATGTGGAAGCAGAGAGAGAAAGACCTGGCTTTAATAACATTTCATGTTTGTTAAACGTATTTTTTTTTTGTAATTGTTAACCTGGGGTCTTACTTGAGCCCTAGCTAGGGGTAAAATTGAGTACCGTTAATGAGACGTACATTATTACTTCAATATTACATGCTTAATAAAAGTGCGCGTCGTACAAATGATCCAAATTAAGCATTATTACAATGCAATTAATACACTGCTATCTCATGACGTAGATAACACGTTCGAAATGCTTTAATTAAGTATGAAAATATAATTTAAAACCTTATGTTTATTTATAGAACGTTATAAGATTGTATAAATGAATTAACACATTTGTAACTTTTTTAGTTTTTTTATTGCCTTTGTGGTTGGAGTAGCTTACAAAGCAAAGATTGAAAGTCGAATACGGACTTTACCAATGAGATAAATCACGCCACGAGTATGTATAGTCGTACTTGAAACGGTGATGGACTCGTCATCTGCGACGTTAGCACCTATATCTCCGGCGAAAAGTGGGTGCGTAGTACACACCTCTGCCTACCACTTCGGAGACCCCTCTAATAAGAGAAGCATGAGAATTTCGCTCAGTTTTCTGAGTCAGCATGGCAATTTCTCCAGCCATCTTGGCACTCTGCCACATGACATAGATTTTTACTATATATTTTATTTGTAAAAACATATACAGTGAAGTTAGCTTAGTCGTTTAGTTTTATCCTCAGACTTATAGTTTTACCGCTGCACCTATTAATATTCCAACAAGCAGTAAAATGTACATACGACAAAGCGTGGGAGTGTAGATACAATGCTTGTAGGTAGTTTTCGTCTTAACGTGCCTTGAGATGCTGGGAATAGCTGCAGTGTAGGAATTTTCAATCGATTATCGCAGGTATCCATTGATAATTGATAGGTTGTTTTGTTTACATCTATCTATATAAATAAAACTCAATGTTTGTCCTCTATGCGTTCCGAAACCACTGATCAGGTGGAGGTGAAACTTTGATAGGTTCTGGGTACGCAATTTCCTGGCCCGTAAGAAAAAAGTTGAAACCGATCGCAATGAAAGCTCTGTGGCACTTCGACACATGTCGAGTACAGCTAATCAACATACATCTTGTGACAATTTCAATCAAGTTGACTCAGTACTATAGCAAACTTGACAAGTATACGTATGTACTAGACAATGTACAGACATAAACACCTACTCTATCGAAGTGATATCGGAACGATATGTACATATGTATATGTATATATGAAAAAGTCATCACAGGAGACCGGAAAACTGGCAGCTTCCTCGGACAAAGAATTAGTCTAGCTATTCAAAGGGGAGAGGAAACCTGCATACGTCTGAGAAGAAATTCAAAGGCGTATGTATAGTCGTGCTTGAGTAACGGCGATGGACTCGCCGTCTGTCACGTTGGCACCTAATATACCTCTGGCGGAAAGTGGGTGTGTGGGTATTCCTATACACCTCTGCCTACCCCTTCGGGGACCCTTGTGGGAAGGCGTGAGGATATATTATATATATATTATTATTCAAAGAGGGAACGCTGCCAGGATCTTCGGACCCTGCCTAAAGGGACTCCTTTTAATAATATTTTTTAGTTATTATATTAGGTACTATATATATATTTTTTTATGGATAGATATATATTTTATCGATGTGATATAAAATATAAATCGCGATATATTCACGATAGATTTTATTTAAGAATTTACACCTCGGAATAAAGATTGCAAGTTTGAACTTCGTATTATGTCCCAATAAGTTTTACCGAACACCAAAAAAATTTACGGTTATTTGTCACATAAAGAGCCTTAGCGTGACATTTGAAATTGATTTCACAGAGGTCGTTTAATAAATTCGTGCATAATGCACAGCGACCAACTATTCGCTATATCGGTGCGAATATTGTAGTTATCTCCGATGCGAAATGCGAAATGTACATTGACTGGATGTCATTACATCTTTGGCTAACTTTCGGGAAACTGTATGGGAAGTAATAAAGATAAGAGCAGTACAGATACATTAAGAATAAATTCCCTCTCTGTCTACCCCGCGAATGACTCGGTGTGATGATATATGTTTGAAACAATTTCTAAATCCACACACAAATAGTAAAGACGTATGTACTAGGGGGTGCTTGAAAAACGGCGATAGACTCGCCATCGGGCACCCAAAATGTATTTCCGGCGAAAATGGCGGATAGTAAAAAAAATTGTCGGGAACCAATCCATTCAATACATAATAATGAGTGCAAGAATGCTGAAGTTTAATAATTAAACAAAACATCCGGTTAGCTTGTTCTTAAAACGGTAAACGCCCATAGTCCGTACGAGCGACATTAAACAGCTATATGATGTTTACCTTCATATATATATATAGTACCTACATTAAACAAATATATAATTACGTATATATAACAGCACGTTATACATAGTTTCCCATTGCAACATTCAACTCTCAAGGCAATTGAAGTGCGTAAAAGTTAATCACAACTTCGAATTAATACATAGATTTATGGCACTAATGCGGAAAGAGTCAGCATTGCTATACAGCGTGGCAATGCTGTCAGCCTTCTTGAAACCCTCCCGCGGGACAACGAGTTGGGCAGGTGTTTTTTTTTTTAATTAATTTTATGTTGCCGTGGTGGCCAAGTGGATAGAGCGGTTACCTGCGACGCAAAGATCGCAAGTTCGAATCCTGACTGTACCAATAAGTTTTTCTGATGTTAAGTACAGTGATTAGTCACACCACTAGTTTTACGGTGAAGGAATACATCGAGAGGAAACCTGCATAAGTCTGAGAAGAAATTCAAAGGCGTATGTATAGTCGTGCTTGAGTAACGGCGATGAACTCGCCATCTGTCACGTTGGCACCTAATATACCTCTGGCGGAAAGTAGGTGTGTGGGTATTACCTATACACCTCTGCCTACCCCTTCGGGGACCCTTGTGGGAAGGCGTGAGGATAATATTTATTTATAAATTTAGCATGTAATTTTATTTATATTCTGTTTTATGATTTTATTTAAACTAAATTTAAAATCGAACGAGAAACCTGCACATTATTTTTCTGACCAGCAATTAAGAATAGAAGTCTCCTGACTAAGCCAAATTGAAGGGTGGGCAGAGGTGGTGCATTTGGTATCCACGCACCCACTTTTCGCTAGAAATATATTTTAGTTGCCAATATGACAGGTGTCAAGATCAAAGGCGTTTCTCAAGTTCATATGTTGTGGTTTGAACCACTACTATCACTACACAATACGACCGCAACGATAATGAAATAACATGCGTGTTATTAAATGTACTCAAACCATTCAACTGTGGTAATTATCAGTTGACATGTAAGTATGTCATAGTGGTTCCATTGTAAACAAAACCCACCAAAATATGTTAACAATGCAGTGAAATCGTAAACAAAGTGTTGCCTCCGCGTTTAATTATGCAGTTTACACATAAAGCGCGGAGAAAGTAGCCGGCTCATTTCATCTGACCAAACTTGCAAATGATTGGAAATTCACGTTTTTTCTGTCTGCTATCGGTAGTCATGATAAACGGCGATATCGTTTCGACATAGCTTATAAAAAACAAATAATGCTCTACGCAAGTTCGCAATAACTTGAGGTATGTACAATACTCTATTAGAATTGAGTGTATGGTACGAAATAACATCAAAACATCAAAACGATCCCTTTCATTGGTTGGTAGTTATTTATTCGGATTTGCAGATTTTTTATTTTCATTAATACATACTTAACCTTGCAAATATTTGTTGCTTTCACATATTAACTGCTATAATTCTTAATACACTTGATTAGTTTCAGTATGGGAGACGAAAGTTTGTCGGAAAAGGAGGGTTGTGAAGAATCTCATCGTGTGAAAATCTTCGGGAGCGGTTTGAGGCTTTAAGGTACACCTAAAAAGCCTTAAATAAATAATATAAGATTCAAAGAAAAATATCAATTTCGCAAAGTGAGACGTTCCTCGCTTGAACATAGTTTTGACTAGGTATGACTAAATGGTTCTGCCTTGTTAGCACGCGAGCATATTGCAAAGTTGGTGCTAATGTTGATATTGCAATGCGCCAGTGGGGATAAGAGTGGCAAACAAGCATACGGCCCACCTGGGAAACGGTTACCGTAGCCTATTTACGCTCACGATACCGAAGTATCACTTGCGAGTTGCCACTCTGTGTTCGGAGAGTTATAGTGTGTTGGCAGCATAAGGTTTAATCCCTCTGCTTCCAACACAATGTAACAATCCTCCCTCCAGGTCACTCTCGATGTTTTCCAATTGGATATAATTGTGTTAAATAATAATATATCCTCACACCTTCTTATATCGGTCACCAAAGAGGTAGGTCACGGTGCAACAAAGTATTAAAATTTAACGTGTAGCGGGGAACTGCTAGTCATGTATAGTGTGTTCATTGTGCAAATTGCCTAACGGCACCGATGACCTGCAGATGTGGAGTAAGCCAGTGCATTCAGACTGCAACTGTGAGGTGAGCTAACGTGTCAGATGTCAGGTGGCGTGCATTACTATGAGGCGGTGGCCAGATTCTAGAACAGTAGCGGATTAGAAATAATGTTTGCATACATTTTCTGTATCCATATATGTATTTATGAGCCATGATTGATGATGATGATTGATCCCAATATGAGCAAAAGAATTCACACCTTTCAGGTGTTTCGATAGGGAAATATTTTAGGTGCCAACACGACAGATAGAGAGTTCATCGCCGTTTCTCAAGCACAGCAACATACGTCTTTGAATGTTTACTCGAACATATACAGGATCCTCTAGATGTCCCCTTTACCGTTAAGCTTCGTGGTGTGACGAATCACTGTACTTAAGTTCAGTTAACTAATTGGTTCAGCCGGAACTTTATGTTATAGGGCAACATTGTATTAACACAATTAGCTGGCAATGGGAAAAATTGCGAGTCCACCGTCGTCAACAACGACTGTAGGTAGGTCGACATAATGTATCCTTAAATTTCTTTACAAACTTAAGTATCACAATTTTTCGCCTACAGTTATATAATAATAAATACCTGGGACAATTCCTCACAAATTGACCTAGTCCCAAATTAAGCGAAGCTTGTGTTATGGTAACTAGACAACGCTATATTTACTTATATAGATAGATAGATATATATATATATATATACTTAAATACATAGGACATCCCAGACTAAGGTACAAATATTCGTGTTCATCACACAAATATCTGCCCTCAGCGGGATTCAAGCCCGCGACCTCAAGTTTCGCAGTCAGGAGCTCTAACCACTAGACCAGACGGTCGCAAATTCAGGTTCAAAAAACATTGGTGCTGGCCACCTGGGCCTAAATCTGCAATTTGAACTGTGTAAGTGGCTAACGACTCTCTATATACCTAAGTAGATATAATAATTTAAGTCAGCTGACCGTCTGTCACCTTGGTAGTGGCCCTGTCACAGGCCTTGCCTTCTGTACTAATGGTCGAATCGGCGTTTGATTCTCGCCTGTAGGTGTAGTTATACTTTTATAAAATAACATTTCACCTATGTGTATACTATACAATATGTTCTTGTACAAATCGATCGAACACTCAGGACAGAAGGTACTCAAAATTAGCGAACATGAACGAAGCCACTCATGAATGTGGATGAAGCAAAAATGGTCTGAAGTCTAGAGAGAACTGGCGTTTAACTCTCTCTGTCTCCCTTGAGGGAATCTGCGTGAGGATATGTATGTATAAACAAAATATTAACTGCGACGCGAAGCGAATTCGACCTTTCTCACAGAAGTTAGGGCCACTACTGATGTATGACGGTCAGTCACATTCAGCTTGGCAATGGATACTAGACTTTGGAATTTCCCACGGATCTGCTTGGGGTCAAATATTTAGTTGAAAGCGGCGAGTATTTATAAAGAAAATAATTAATATAGAAGTAAGTCTAGAATGAACTGACGCTCGTAATTGGGACTCGTGCTGATATGTATGTACGCAGAGGGAATAGGGCGCCATTTTCTTCGCCCACAACCATCAGTCTCTTCATAACATGCTAAACATGTATGTATTTAGAAATAGCTGCTAATATTCGGTTAACTTTAATTAAAATTGCAGTTGAATTAATACGGTCGGGGGTCGCTTTTCATGTGTCATTTAAAAATAGGTACTTTTAAATGCAATACCTACATAAGTACGACTTGACGTTGGCCATGACTCGTACGCGTTAGGTGTTCAGGTCAAAGTTGCGTAACACGTAAGAATTTTGTTGTAATTATTAGAACGCAAACAGTCTGTTTGGCACGCTCTGTGAATGCCTAGTCGACCCACCCAGATACGTACGAATGATTACCTCACAACAATTTCCTTACTTATAGAGTTGGACTTTCGTAAAACTTTAAATACAACGGAATACAAGTGTAAAATTTACAGTTAGACTGTCAGAAGAAAATTTAAGAAGTCTTCGAAAACTGGGAAAAACTTGCCATCCGTTAGATTGACAACTAAATGTGTCATACCATATCACAAGATCACGTCGAGTTCCTCACGGGATACGAGAGTGGTAGAGCGCTAGCTTAGCCTAGACTTACCTCTTTCGATTTACCCATATTTATCAGTATTTAATAAACTACTGTTTACAGCCCAGGCGTTCATATTACATACATATATATCATCACGCCAAGTCCCTAACGGGGTAGGCAGAGAGTATAGAGCGCCAGTTCTCTCTAGACTTACATACCTCTTTCACTTCGTCTACATTCATCAGCCTCTTTCCCGTTCCCGTCCTTGAGAGTCCGATCTATTTGATCCAGGTAGTTGGAACGTGGCCTTTCTCTGCCTCTTCTTGCCGATCGATTTGATCCAGGTAGTTGGAACGTGGCCTTCCTCTGCCTCTTCTTGCACACACTTTTGCTTTGTATGTCTGTTTCGTCAATCTTTCTTCACTCATCCTTTCCGTGTCCAAACCAACGTAACATGCCTTTCTTCATCTTTACAATCACGCCCTCATTCACGCCAGTTGATTTGCGAATCATACTATATGAATATTAAAAAAATAGTCAGTGTTATAGATGTTATCTACCTATTGCATTGAGATACGCACTTTCAGATATTCGAAAGTCTGCGGATTCGATACTATTGTTGAAATACAAGAAAACGGACACAATAATAAAATCCGTTATTTTCGAAACCTTTTCAAAAGCTGCGCTGCGAGCTGTAGCTCGTTGTAACAGCGAGCCTTTTATGCATATAGAGAACTCCATACAAAGTTCTTGAAGAGAGAAAGGCGCAGGTATTTCTTCGAAGACTTTTTGGTATTTAGGTTTATAGATGCCGGTCCGTTAGTATTCTTGTGAACGTTTCAATTTGAATACGATCCATCATTGACCGACACATAACTAAGTAGATACACTAAACTTGGCCTCATGATAGATCATTACAATCATTATCTATCTATCTATCTACTTATATTATAAAGAAAAAAGATTTGACGAATTCGCTCAAAAAGTACTGGACCGAGTTGAAAAATTATTTCACCATTTGAAAGATACATTCACCCTGAGTAACACAGGCTACATTTTCTTTTGTAAAAAAAAAATATGTCCACCAGTGCGAAGCCGGGACGGACCGCTAGTTCAAGAATATAAAAGGGGCAGTTATACGATTTCACCGGACTCTAATTAATATTATAAATAATTGCTCCAACTACGGCAACCATACTTCCGTCTGTTAATTTATATTTATTTTTAATCATATGCACTACCTCACTATGTTTTCCACCATCGTCAAACTTGTGATAAATCACTGTACTACCTAAAATATATCTTTGGCGGAAAACGGGTGTGTGGGTACTACCTATACACTTCTGCCTACCCTTTCGGAGAACCCTTATGGGAAAGCGTGAGGTTATAAAATACAATTCACTACAGGAGGACTCCTTCTAATAAAAACTCATTTGTAGCTACATAACGTTTGAACCTGCAACCTTTGCATTCGAGTGCTTAAACCACTCGACCACCACGACTCTAACATTCTTACTATTGTGATTAATTAAAGTATCTTATCAACTGTGTACCGAACAAGAATACTTTCACCGACATTGCGAAAGTAGGTACCTCTCATGTATTAACGACTTTATGCTTTTTGAGTTCCTAAATACCTGTGACTAATAACTATGAGACCCGTGTACACCTAATTGACAGTAATGTGATGAATCACCTTATGGTCAGCAACAACCAGTTTGATTTATGAAATTTTCTGAAAATCGTTTACAAATTACATTTCCTGTTACTCAACAAATACTTAGGTATAGTGTCATCCACGATGACGCGCCCCACTATTCTTCCCTGTAGTTTATTAGATTAGATTCATAGATTATTTTTATTAATAATACATTTAAAAAAATTTTTTTTTCCTTATAATTATTTACAAATTCACTTGCGTGAGATTATTACAGAGTATGTATACATTTTTATTGAGTAAGTATGCAACCTTCCACTAATGTATGAGTATTATCGGTACACACTACGATTATTAAACTCAGATCAAACTCCCCGCATTCCGCGACCCCCTCAACTAGAAATTAGTGGGGCGCGTCTTCGTAGATGGCACTATCTATAGAGATGTCTACAGGCTCCACAAGAGCTCCCGAAGTGATGGAGCAGAGCAACAATAACAACAATAACCGTAAACCGAAGAGCATGTATGAAGAGAATAATGAAAGTGGACGAAGCGAAAGAATGTAAGGATCGTAGCAAGTGGAAAGAAGTGGTCTCTGCCTACCCCTACGGGAAAGAGGCGTCATTATATGTATGTATGTATGTAACAATAACACCCTATTTGCCGGAGATATATTTAGGTACCAACGTCATGATGGTGAATCCATAGTCGTTCATATCCACATAGAACGGATGAGTGAAGAAAGATTGAGGAAACAGATATACAAAGCAAAAGTGTGTGCAAGAAGAGGCAGAGGAAGGCCACGTTCCAACTACCTGGATCAAATAGATCGGACTCTGAAGGACGGGAACGTTAAGAGTACTCGAAACCGACGAGCATGTATGAAGAGACTGATGAATGTGGACGAAGCGAAAGAGGTATGTAAGTCTAGAGAGAACTGGCGCTCTATACTCTCTGCCTAACCCGTTAGGGACTTGACGTCATGATGGCGAATCCATAGTCGTTCCTCAAGCACGACAATACATACATATCTACGTCATTGAATTTCTTCCTTTCGATGTTATCCTTCACGGTACAGCTCGTGGCGTTACAGCCACTGCAGTTCAGAACAAACTCATTAGTACAGTCGGGGTGTTTTGTAATGCGTCATATTTGACCCTTTCGTACTTTTGAATAGATATAACAGTTTTCGTCAACGGAACTAATGTGAAGTCACACTTCGTTTACCTATTTGGAAGAAATGAATACTGTGGTGAAGTCTACTCAAACAAATAATTATTTCTACTATTACTTCTACAAAATAATTATTCTACTCAAAGAATAATTTTGTATTTCTAATTTCTAATTCGGATGTCGGTTGGCTATTTGCTGAACCGTTTTTGATGCAGTTGTCAGTGTTCAATAAACACATCTCTAAGAACGACGAAGAACGAACTATCATATTAGGTAACACATGTGTTCTAAGTGCACAGTAATTTACAGAAATCATTACAAAATCAAATTAAGTATAATATGTATAATTTATAGTAGCGATCGATCGAGAATGGAGAGAGAGGATGAAGACTTTTGCCCTTTTAAATCTTGTAGTTGAAGTCAATTTATTATATATTAATATATCCTCACGCCTTCCACAAGGTTCCCCGAAGGGGTTTATTATATACTTACATTAATTAATAATATTAGTGTTAATGTGTGCGGTCATGCTTCATAAGATGACGAATATGGTGACATTGAAAAGCACATTAGGGTTTTAAATGTGTAATGATTCCACACTAATGACATAAATTACATTTAGACCTATCATATTATGTCATTTTTTCATTACATGAATTTACCGCCTTCGGATCTCGAAGCATAGTCTAGAAACTTTAAAGTGTACGCGATATAAAGACTTATATTATCAAAGTCATAATACAATTCGCATATTTTAAAAAAATCCTTCAAGGCGTTTTAAACATTCTGTATTTAAAATATGACCGACCGCATTGGTTCGACACATTCAGTATACACGCTTATAATTTGTAACTAAAGATCGAGCGATTAATATATTTCTAAAGACCACTTTCTATTCCGCATAAACACTGTCGAATGTAACGATAAACACAAAGTTTACAGCATAAAAAAACTTACCGATAAATGCGACCAGTATCAAAAAACTTCCCCAGAAAATTGTTAGCTTCATTTTCAAAATTGATATCCTTACACTTTCACAAGAGTAGATAAAAAAACACAAGTATCACCGCATTACGATTTTACTCAAAACTAGTAGTGTTTTTAAAAATAACACATTAAGACGCACATTATTTTCAAGAATTTAAATCACAATTTTTATCGACTTCAAGTACGTATATTGCCGCCAAAATTTTAACAGCCAGATTTCGCGTGCATCGACCTCGTTCGAAAGTCAAACGCTAACTGCCTGACTGGACAGCGAGACAGGTGTACGTTGCGCTTGGAACAAGCCGCGCTGCGTATAATCCGACCGATTGAAGAATAATTTAATTACTGCTATCGGTCTTTTATGCAGAAGATAGTTAATTCGATTGGGTTACAGTGGTTAGTTTAAAAGCTCTCATATTATTCAAGTTTCTTACTAGCCCTAAAATTATTGTTTTAATGACTATTTCAGTCCATCTCAGTAATACGCCTTTTGGCAACCCCATAAGACAAAGTCCTCACTTTACCAAGTAGCTAGCTGGAGGCCTTATTGACGTTCTTGGGTTTACTAGCTAAAGCTCCCGGGACTCTATATTACTCTACTTGCAGGAACTTCAAAACTCTGTTAAAAAGTACATTATTTAGATTATAGATTATATAGATTCTTACTTTGTCTTTAGAATCTAATTTGCCGACGCCGAGTCATTTTGTCAGTAAGAGTATCAGTTTGTAATATTAAATTAACTGCTTTTTAACCGACTTCAAAAAAGGAAGTTCCTCAATTCGAACGTATATAAATATAGTTTTCAGTTAATGTATATGCATATACCAAATGTATATTTTTGTCTGTTTGTTCCGGCTAATCTCTGAACGGCTGGACCGATTTTGACGGGGCTTTCACTGGCAGAGCTGATGTAAAAAGGAGTAACTTAGGCTACTTTTATTTTAAAAACTAAACTTAATTTTTTTTTACAAATTCCACGCGGTGCAAGTCTATAGCAAGGGTATATAGCTAGTTTTAAATTACTCCGCTAGCTCCTTGACTACAGATTACTGCTTCACTAATATCACGCTAAATGCCATAATATGCTTGCAAGAGTGCGTAACACAGTCAACGATATCTACTCGTAGAGGTGAAAATCGGTGAGCGCAAATATTGAAGCAACTCGCTTTGGAATTTATTACATTCATTATCAGTTTTCTTTTTAATTTAATAAAGCCGTGGTGGCCGAGTGGCTCGGGCAGTCGCCTGCGACGCAAAGGTCGCAAGTTCGAATCCCGACTGTACCAATGAGTTTTTCTGAACTTAAGTACAGTGATTAGTCACACCACGAGCTTTACGGTGAAGGAAAACATCGCGAGGAAACCTGCATACGTCTGAGAAGAAATTCAAAGGCGTATGTATAGTCGTGCTTGAGTAACGGCGATGGACTCGCCATCCGTCACGTTGGCACCTAATATACCTCTGGCGGAAAGTGGGTGTGTGGGTATTACCTATACACCTCTGCCTACCCCTTCGGGGACCCTTGTGGGAAGGCGTGAGGATATATTATTATAAATAATAATATTAATCTAATATTTAACTTTTTTATTATTTCATATCTTGCCCAGAATTAGTTACAGTACTGATGACAATATTTGTGTCACTTGTTTAATATGTGAATGTGAGAACATTGTAGGCTTTGTAGATTCTTAGATCTTGCTAACATTGTTATAATTATCTTGTTTTATGTACGTTTTGTATAGTAAGCAGCGACCTATTGACCGAATCATTTGAAGAGAGTAACCATGGAGTTTTTGCCGGTTCTTCTCCGTGGAAACGACCAACCCGAACCGTGCTTCTTTTTCGACGTTTTATAAGTGCCCACCTGGGCCTATGTGAAATAAAAAGATTTTGATTTTGTTTTTTTTGGTGTCAGGACCGCTGCAAGGGTTGTGCCCAATGTCGATTACGAGCGCAGCCGAGTACTTCGGTCTCTATCTCCCACAAACACTACACAGGAAGAAGGAGGAAGAAGGCGGAAGGCAGTCGAGTACGTTCACCGGCAGCTCAAGTATAGAGGACTAGCTTTCTGTACATCCCCATGGACGAGAACTTCTGGTCGCAAAAATTGGTGTTCCATCGCTTCAGCGGTAAAGTGCCACACGGACCTGAAGTGATCTTGTTATTTCCTAAGCCTTGTTTACTGTCGCATTGAGTAAATATGTAATTATAGTTCTCAGAATAAATGAATAAAATAAGTTTATTTAAAATGTATGTAATAAATGCCTTGATATAATTAGTACTGTATTGTATAATAATATATATCCTCACGCCTTCCCACAAGGATCCTCGAAAGGGGAAGGTTATTCAAGCGTGAATATACATACCGCTTTAAATGTATTTTCAGTAGTGTATTAATACATGTTGAAAATAATTTATGGTAGTTCTATTTTAGTGTAGCTATTACCTATACACCTCTGCCTACCCCTTCGGGGACCCTTGTGGGAAGGCGTGAGGATATATTATTATTAGTATTATCTATTTTATTTATCGTTATATTACCCCAAGTGATATCGTATGTACCTCCATCTATGGTTCACAACTCCATTTAGACCTATGCCTAACGCGCGATATTTGGTGATGCAAAGTAGAACTTAAAAAAGACCAACAGATGGCGCTATATATTAAATACGATAATTAGCGATAGATGGCGCAAGCTACTATACATGGAAGTCTTACGCCTCTCGGTCACTTGCTATATCTGTTATGGATAACAGATTACATATTACCGCCAGTAACATTTTTTTTTGCATGATTAAGCATATTTATTAATATTTCCTAAGACGTAAAAATCCAGAAATATTTCTAATCAGCTTTCCTAAATACCTTTCATAAATAGTTATAAAAAATACATATAATTTCAATGATCCGAATTATATTATTCGTTTGGAAATATAATAAAATATATGGGTTATTTTTTTGGCATTATTCTCCCAAAACAAAATTAGTCCCTAATAATATGGAAAAGTACATATAATTATCGTTTTATGCAAGAATGTAATAATTTCTTTTGATGACGCCATCGACAAATTTTAGTCCAGTCAGTACGAAGGTTGCTCGGCTGTCGTCTGTCGCTTACTTACGTTTTGCTTCGTTGTTGGCAGTGAACGGAACGAAGTGTCGTCGTATAGATCGCTCGCTAGCTGGCTGACTGAAAATAGTGAACCAACCAAAGTATGAGTTTTCAAAATATGTTCGAATAAAAAGTGAATAGTGAGTGACTGTCATCCAGCAAGATGGTTGATGACGTGAGAGATATTACCGAAACCGCTGAAAGTAAAGGTATATGTGCAATTATAATTGAAATGTGCCGTTGTAGTGTTAAAATGTGATTGAAAAATTGTCTAACCCTAAACGGTGTCGTGGCCCCACGTCGTGGTTTCGTGCACCGCTTTCGAGAATGTCCGCAATCGAACGACGATATGTATTGTTTTTTTTTATCTCTATTTGGATCTCTTTTCGCGTCGTGGTATGTTCTAAAATTAGCAAAACGCTCGGCAGACGGCATTAGACGTTCCTGAATGTGTCCAAAAAAGTGAGACCTCCGTAATGTCACTTCTTTTTTAGTCTCATTTTAATTTGTTGATTTACCTCCTCGTACCGTTATATATATGTTCTATGTAACTTTCTAAGAGTTTTAATGGCAAAATTGTGTTAAAATGACGTGTACAGAGCCATTTGTTATCTTAGTGATGTTCAACTTGAGTCATTAGGATGATTAGCACAACAGAACTGACGTACATATTTAATAGTCAAATACCTATCTATCTGAGAAAACTATCTCAAGTCCACATTAAACGGAGTTGACACTTTCTATACAAGGACCTGGAGTGTAGATATTTTTATTTAGGAAATACACTTGCTACTTGAATATTTTTTGGGGGATACTAGTTGAGGCAAATAACGCCCACATAGTGATAAACAACACAAACTTATAGGAATTAATCTCAGTGATTCTTATTACCAACTCAATATTTGCTATTGCTGACCCGGTGCACATTTGTGCTAACAGTTCTAGGTTCAATAACCACTTGTATCCCGTAGCTTATGTGCTTAGCTGTAGTGAGCATTTTACACACCTAAATAATTCATAACTAATAAGAAGCTGCGGTGGTGGAGTGGTTTGTGTTGTTGCCTAAATACAAAGATTGCAAGTTTGAAACCTGACTGTACCAATGAGTTTTTCTTAACTTAAGTACAGTGATTAGTCACACCAACGGCTTTATGATGAAGGAAAACATTGACAAGAAGAGAGCATATTTAAGAGAATAAATTCAGAGGCATGTATAGAGAAGTGCTTGAGTAACGGCAATGGTCTCACTGGTAAAAACTGGATGTGTGGGTTATCTACACACCTCTGCCTATATAAGTGTGTTGTACTGCATGGAAAATAATTAAGCCTGAGGACTACTGGAAATATGCCCAAGTATATAAGCAAAGGGACTTGGCGTGATGATATGTATGTTTGTATGTATGTATATAAGCAAAGAAAACCCACACAGTTTACCAGTGAGTGCATTATGCTAGTACTTGCACTTGCTAGTCCAATATTTCCAGTAGTTTACAGTTAGTTAGTCCTTGGAAGAATAAAAAATATTTTGTTGCTATTTAAGTAAAATTTTGTCCTATCTTATCAACTTCAGCTGAGTGAAGTAATGGAGTAAAGTATTATCTGATAGTGTGTTTATTTAACAATAATTATTCTTGTAAATATGCTTCCTACATCAATGAATGAAATGGGTATATTTTTGTTTCATACTTTGGTATATATCCAAGTTGCCAGAAGAATAATTACAATTAAGTAGTGATAAGTAGGACTGCTTATTACCTTCTTTCCTCTTTCTTTTATATAAGGAGGCTCAATTATGGCATAGGAACACCTGCTTATTAGCTGTACCTTATAACAGAAGGAGGTTTTAGCCATAACAGTTTTAGGTGTGTTTCTGTCAGTCAAATTTTTTTTTATGATCCCTTAAACTACATTAGAACTACATATCATCATGTGTACCTTACCAGGTAAGCAGAGAGAGAAGAGTGCAAAAACAATCTAAACTTATAGACCTTTGCTTCATTCACTGTCTTGCCCATTCTGAGTACTCTTTTTGTTGTTCAATTTGATCTAGGTAGTATGTAGGTGTGGTCTTCTGCATCTCCCAGACACGTTTGCATTGTAAGTTTGTCCTTATTATGAAAATTTCTTTACTCTACATATTCAAATATGCCTTTATTTTTTCTTTCTTCTCCTGTTTTCATAATTTTATTAGGTAAAAATTATATTAGTTATTAAGTAGATGTTCCAAGAAAAACCGCCGTGGTGGCCGAGTGGTTCGAGCAGTTGCCTGCGACGCAAAGGTCGCAAGTTCGAATCCCGACTGTACCATTGAGTTTTTCTGAACTTAAGTACAGTGATTAGTCACACCACGAGCTTTACGGTGAAGGAAAACATCGAGAGGAAACCTGCATACGTCTGAGAAGAAATTCAAAAGGCGTATGTATAGTCGTGCTTGAGTAACGGCGATGGACTCGCCATCTGTCACGTTGGCACCTAATATACCTCTGGCGGAAAGTGGGTGTGTGGGTATTACCTGTACACCTCTGCCTACCCCTTCGGGGACCCTTGTAGAAAATAATGTGTTTCTATATATACCAACAAAACTGATCTACATTGCAGCTTATGATTGTCATGCCAAGGTCACATGCAAACCTCCTGATAAGAGTAATCTCAGTGAATATGCTTGTATTTTCATAGCTTACATCTGTAGATTGGCATCCAAGGAATTCATCCACTATGATAGGCAAATGACTTAATTATTAATGTAGCTTGATATAACTGGTATTCATAGACAGTATGCTAATTTGTTATTATATTATTATATAAATTGACAAGCTTACTCATGTTCGTGTAACCTCAAATATATATATTGGCTATTGAGGTAAAATAATATAAATAGATCAATACATTATACTATTACATTATATACTTGGCAAATCACAATTTTATTGTTTCTTTTAACAGATCTTATGATGAATGGGCTATGGTAGATCTATTCTTTTTTAACAATCAAAAGTTTGATCCGTCCTTTTTAATATATAATATAATATATCCTCACGCCTTCCCACAAGGGTCCCCGAAGGGGTAGGCAGAGGTGTATAGGTAATACCCACACACCCACTTTCCGCCAGAGGTATATTAGGTGCCAACGTGACAGATGGCGAATCCATCGCCGTTACTCAAGCACGACTATACATACGCGTTTGCATTTCTTCTCAGACGTATGCAGGTTTCCTCTCGATGTTTTCCCTCACCGTAAAGCTCGTGGTGTGACTAATCACTGTACTTAAGTTCAGAAAAAAACTCATTGGTACAGTAAAATCTTTCTCAACATAAGACAGACAGGGAACACTACTTAATTGAAATCACATACTAAATAAAAGTTACCACTCAAAAACAAACAACTCTTTCCTTTTTTAACATTGTTCCCTTTTATTAGGGGATAGAAAAAGATTTAACTTAGTATGTACCTACATATAAACCCTCTACAAAAACAGCAATTCATATCAATTAATGTTACACACATTCCTTCACATTTCTGACTTGTTGAACTAAGAGAGGTAGGGCATAACGGGTTTCCCGTTCGAATTCGGAGATGCCCGACTGGGGCAGGACCACCTTACAGAAGTCCGTAGCCAAATAACACAATTAACCGGTAACCATTACCCATCAGGTGGGCCGTATGCTTGTTTGCCACTCTTGCTGTATAAAACAGCGATGGACTCGCCATCTGTCACGTTGGCACCTAATATACCTCTGGCGGAAAGTGGGTGTGTGGGTAAGGGTAAGCCCTTTTTGCCTAGAAAAGACCGCAGATTATGTTTTGTACTTTAATTAGCTATATGAATGAAGTGGAAGAGGTATGTTCTAGAATAGTGAGAGATGGGAGACTACTGACCAGAACTAGAGCTAGAGAGAACTAGAGTGTGATTGATTATATCTATTTACAAGTTGTGCCCGTGAAGTCGTCGGCCTGAAATTTGAATAAAAATAATTATAGTATAGTTATAGAATAGTGTTTCCAACAATAATATTTAATATACATACAACATGCATCTTTAAATGTAACATTCTTACAGATTTCTCAATAATCGGTAACCACAGTCTGCAGTGTGTGTATATGCTATATATTTATTTATGTGGACTAAAGTACATATTAGGCTTTAGAAACATATATTACTATGACTATGAGGTTGGTTGATACATTTGCACCGGTATTTTATATATGCAGGTTGCTTGTTTTCTTTCATAATTAGAGATCAGCACTAAATGTTTTTTCTCCAGACATTAATTTTGGTACATTGCCTTGTCTGCACGGTTCAAGTTTATTGCCATACTTCAATATGTTAAGTAGAGTAGAGAGTAGAGTTAAGTAGAGACTCTTGCCCATGTCAGTTTTCTGGAATGTGTTAATCAGATTTTTATGCAATTGTAAAAAAACAGTCAGTTTTTAAAGAAAGTAGGCACCTAAAAAAAATTTGCATGTGTTCATTTAATAATTTACTCTATAGTACTTACTTATCAAGCAATCAAATTTAAAGTTATATTCTAAGAATCTCTGTTTGCCTCCTTAAAAGGTGGACCTTGTTTGAACAAGTGAACATGAAGGTGAGATGAATAAATTATTTCCACATTTAAATCATTCAGATTTAGGCAACACCAAATTTTGGGAGCTATTCTTATGTGGGTAACACCCACATGTAATAAGTACCTCATTGATTTTGCTTTATCGGTTATTATATTGTATTGACAAGTTTCTGATTGTGAGTCATAAGTATTTGTAGGGAAGTAAATTGCTCTTAACATAACTTGTTTACTAGTTATGGGTCTTAGTAACTTTCGTTTAGATTTCAATTTTGTTTGCTTCAAATTTCAGCTTTGATCAATAATTTAAGGTATGGTAAATCATGGTAAATATTCAAAAAATATGTAAATCAAATTTAAAAAATACCCAGTAATACAAATGCACTCAGTGTTAAGCACAGCAATATAGAACATTCCACCACTAAATATTGTATCCTTGTTGTCAAAATAAAAAAATATTCGTATTCGAACTGGCAATCTTTGTGTTGAAGGCAACTGCTCAAACCACCACGGCCATTATGTAGACCTCTTATGCAAATACTTTTATTACTTTCTTATTATTATGACCTATTGGTAGACTGTATAACTAATGTGATGCTACCTGGTAATTTCCAGTTTCCAACCCTAATCTGACGATGAGATGCTCTAAATATTGTTTGCATGTTTTATTGTGATGTATGAGTATGTACTATGAAATTCGTCACACGTTTTTAAACATTCCTCTCTTTCCTCTATAATCTCTCGTTCATCTTAAACATTATGTGCTCTGCGGTTTCATCTGGAAAAAAGAAAAGATTCCGCCACGAACGCCATCTATTGAACACTGTCAGAAGTAAATCTATTTAATAGATGAATAATAAAATTAATATAATTCTTGTTTGTGATTAAACCGAAAAATAGGACTCGGACTAAAGATTTTTTCTACCTAGACTAAGCAAAAGCTTTACATATGCCACACTACATGCCCATACAGATATTTTACTGCATCACTGTTTTTATGACACTTTCTTAATTTTGTATCTCAAGTCATGTCAATTCTCACTCATTACAATTTCCATTAGCGGTGTTGTTTTATGCATAATTTACGAAAACTGAATCAGTGTACTCTGCTCTTCAATTATTTCATAGTGTACAGTACATTGAACTTTATGTATAACCAATTAGAGTCGGTATTAGTTTGGTGTAGAATGTCAGGGGACTTTTGAGACCAAGCTGAGAGTATGTTTAAATATTTGCTCCCTTCAGCATGTAGCTTAGAAAGCTGTTTGATGATTTTAACATTTCAAAGCCGTAGTGGTTGAGTCGCCGCGAAACAAAGATCGCAGGTTCGAACATTGGATGTCTACCAATGAGGTTCTTTTTCTAAATTTAAGTACAGTATTTTTAACACCACGAGCTTTACTGTGAAGAAAAACGCCGAAAACTAACCTGCTCACGCTTAAGAAGAAGAGATTCGATGTCGTATATGTAGTCGTGCTTGAGAATCAGCGACAGACTCGCCATCTGTCGCCATGAAATACTAAACAAATGTAGTGACGATTACTTTAACTGACTTAACTTACGAATTGAGATCATGCGAAATAACCTTTAAAGTCTCAGATGAACTACGCTCTTCTCCCTCTGCCTGCTCTGTGAGGGACTAAGCGAGAATAATGAATTTGAAAGTAGATACCATTACAATTAGCTTACTTACTGACAGACTACACATATCTAATACCATGATATATCTCAGACAGATGGTCCCTATAAGGAAATTGTCCTTGCAATCACTCTTGACCTCATAAAATCATAATGTGAACCCTGAATCAGACTCTTTAAAGACTATATTTGAATTTAATTTAAAATTTGATGAGCGAATATGAACTTTAATAGCTAGTAGATAAGATTAATACATGTAGGTGTGGCTTTGATAGCTACTCTTTATCGTATCGATGTATAGGTTTCATCGCCTACATAATGTAACACAGGTGTGCTACCTTTTTATTTAATTCAACGCCTACTATCAATGTCAGTAAGTTATAAAGATATCTGATAAAAATGTTTTATTGAAATACAAATTCGACGACGTTAAGACCACTTCTGTACCTTAGCTACGTATAATAACGTAATTGTCACACCAGGAGCTTTAACGGTGATGAAAACGATAAAGAAACAGGGAGAAGACTCGCCATCTGTCACCTTTTTACATTATAAATGTGGTCCGATCACGATGGTGGTAACGGTAACCGAAGAGCATTTATGAAGAGAATAATGAAAGTGGACGAAGCGAAAGAAGCATGTAAGGATCGTAGCAAGCAGAGTAGAAAGAAGTGGTCTCTGCCTTTCCCTACGGAAAAGAGGCGTGATTATATGTATGTATGTATGTGACTTTCAATAAGTGTGAGAGATTTTTATTTTAAAGTTATTTGATGGGTGAATTTGCGTGGCAGAGCTAGTATCCATTAAAATTTGTCATACGCATCTCGTATCTTGTCATCTTGTTAGTTGTGCAGTGAACTAGATCCGAGAAAGTTTGAACATTACGCAAACGCTCCCGAGGAATTTTGTGCATGTAAAATTTCTAGAAATCTAGAATTTCTAGCCTCCATTATATATCTAGGCAAACAATGACACAACATTTAAATAGAAAGCACAATGAGTTGTTTTTTATACAAAAATGATAAACAAGACAAGTGTATGCTCTGTCTCATCAGATCGATAACGTTATGGAGATATATATATATCTCCAATACTGTAAGCGTATACGTATCTTTATAGTAAGCAACGACCTGTTGTCGGGCCTACGTTGTTCCCCCATACTTGGGTACTATTGCTGTAACGAAAGAAAAAATATTGTATATGCCTGATGATTTGAAAAGAGTAGGTAACCATGGAGTTTCTTGCCGGTACTTCTCCATGGAAGTGACCAACCCGAACCGTGTTTCTGCTTCGTTTTATAACTGCCCACCTGGCCCTATGTGAAATAAAAAGATGTTGATTTTGATTTTAAAGAAGCGGAATAGCGGTTAGCACTTAGGAAGAACGATCTCTTAGTCAGAACACATCCCTCTCGAAATTGGATTGAGCAACTAGCATTTCAAGAAGTCGACTTCAAAAGTGCGAAAAAGAGAATATATGTATATATCTCTGTATGTCACTGAACTCTTCCGCAACGGCTGGACTGATTTTAATTAAATTGTCTGTGTGTCTTCAGGCGGATACGAGAATGGAATGAATGAATTTAGATTCACAATTGGACCCGATACGTGGCGCAACAATCGTATTTTTTCTTTCATTCTAGAAAGTATAGTATATTAATGAATAATAATTATGATAAAAGCAAGTCATGATACAGACCTAATTGTTCCCTAAGGGTTTCAAAAAACCTATTTTTATCGTGAGATCTATTAAATCTAGCTCATGTCATGACTGACGAAAAATGCATTGGCTTCCGATTGCCCTTGAGAAAAAAGACTACAGTGTCAAATCAAATCAAATCAAATCAAAATCTTTTTATTTCACATAGGCCCAGGTGGGCACTTATAAAACGTCGAAAAAAGAGCACGGTTCGGGTTGGTCGCTTCCATGGAGAAGAACCGGCAAGAAACTCCATGGTTACTCTTTTCAAATCATTAGGCATATACAACAATAATATTTTTTCGTTACAGCAATAGTACCCAAGTATGGGGGAACAACGTAGGTCCGACAATAGGTCGCTGCTTACTATACAAAGCATACATAAAACAAGATAATTATAACAATGTTAGCAAGATCTAAGAATCTACAAAGCCTACAATGTTCTCACATTCACAAATTAGACAAATTAAACAAGTGACACAAATATTGTCATCAGTACTGTAACTAATTCTGGTCAAGATATTGAATAAATTAAAATAAAAAAAAGTAAAATTATTATTGTAAAAAAAACCCCGAAATGAAAAAAGTGTCATCCTAAAAAAGACGATATACCTCCTTACAGTAATTTTATACACCACTTGCTTTGCGGTAAAGAATAAAATCGAGAGCAAAAACCTGTTGAATGTTTAAGAAGCTATTCACGTCCGTATGTATGGTGGTGCTTGAGAAATCGCGACGCACTCGCCATCTGTCACTTTAGCATGCCTGTCAATAACGCTAGTATAGACTTCAGACTTTCCTTGCAAAAAAAAAAAACAACATTGATTTCTCGATACATACGGCCAGTAATTTCGTTAGCATGCAGTTAAAAAACAGTTTGCAAATACACCGAAATATCAACCATGTGTAGATGTTCTTAAGGAGCTATTTTCACCAAACCGTAAGCATAATTGACCGATATGTATACGTGAGCTATTCGACCTCTCGTCCGTTATCAGTGATGTTGTGATACGATAAGTCGTGGAATTTTGTTATTATCTGTTCTGAATGCGTTGAGGCTGTAGATTGTATGTACTGATCTTATTATTATTATTAATACCAGCTGCTTTAGAAGATCGTGGTGGCCGAGTGGTTCGAGTAGTAAGTTCAGAACCCGACTGTGCCAATTAGTTTTTCTAAACTTAGTGCATTGATTAGTCGCACCAAGGGCTTTACGGTGAAGGAAAATATCGAGAGAAAACCTGCGTACGTTAGGGAAGAAATTCATAGGCGAACCTATGTATAGTCGTGCATGAGTAACGGTGATGGACATGCCATCTGTCAATTCACCTAAAATATATCTCTGGCGAAATAGGGTGTGTGTGTACTAACTAAACACTTCTGCCTAACCCTTTGGGGACCCTTGTGGGAAGGCGTGAGGATATCTTTTACATTATCTTATCGTATATTATTACTAATATTATAAATGTGGAGTAACTATTTTAGATCGAATCCGCAATGAAGAGATTCGCAAATCAACTGGCGTGAATGTGGACGTGATTGTAAAAATGACGAAAGGCATGTTACGTTGGTTTGGACACATAAAAAGGATGAGTGAAGAAAGATTGACGAAACAGATACACAAAGCAAAAGTGTGTGCAAGAAGAGGCAGAGGATGGACACGCTCCAACTACCTGGATCAAATCGATCGGACTCTCAAGGACGGGAACGTTAAGAGTACCCGAAACCGACGAGCATGTATGAAGAGACTGATGAATGTGGACGAAGCGAAAGAGGTATGTAAGTCTAGAGAGAACTGGCGCTCATAACTCTCTACCTACCCCGCTAGGGACTTGGCGTGATGATATGTACATACATACATACATACGATACATCGAGATGATATGTATGTATGTGTTATAAATGTGAAACTTTGTAAGTTTGGATGTTTGCAGTTCTTTCACGGCAAAACGGCTAAACCGATTTGGTTGAAAGTTGAAATCGTGATGGCTCATACCTAGGAATAGGAGATAGGCAACTTTTTTTTTCATCTCGAAAATTCAAAGTTCTAATATTATAAAGTATGATGCTCTTTCATGGCATACCGGCTGAACCGATTCTAGAAGGAAAATACATAAGCTACCTTTTCGAACTCCACGCGGGCGAAGCCGCGGGCATAGGCTACCTAGTTAGTTTATATGTAATACTTTTTGTTTTAACGCTCTTAACGTCATCATCAAAGTGTCCCATCTACGATGTACCACCTTACTGGATTCCCCTATTCACTATATTGCATTGTACGACGGTACATCAGAGCGACGGCTCTGATGTCATACATATACTCAATGACTCAGGCGCCGTAAATGATATCCGTATTCGTGGCATTACTATAAAGATCCTGTGTTTGTTGCTTAAACGGTATATTAAAGCTACTGGTTTTGCCTGCCTACGTCGTTGAATATCATCGCAAACGTATGCAGGTTTTCTCAATGTTTTCCTTCAGGACAACTCGTGGTGTTATTAATCACACTCGTGTTTATTTAATCATATCATATCATTAATCATAAAACTCATCATATTTAATTATTACATGTTTATTTACATTTGTATTTATTTTGATTAAAATTTCAATTACAAGTCGTAAACCGCCATGACAGGATAAACTTTGAAGAGAGTGTCCACAGAAAATAAATGTAGTTATGCAGATATGAAGAGAATAATGAAAGTTGACGAAGCGAAAGAAGTATGTAAGGATCGTAGCAAGTGGAAAGAATTGGAGAAGAGGTGTGATTATATGTATGTATGTATGTCGATAGGTCCTTAATATTATGGTGAAATATGACCATCTACATACATACACATCATTGTACACCTCACCATGTGGACACTATTCTTAAATATAGGTATTTACTCATTAATGCAGACGGGATTCGAAATTGCAATCTATGTACTCTAACCACTTTGCCACTGGATTCTCTTGTTATAGCATCGATCCATATGCCTAGCCATTATCATCCAATACTCTTAAATTGTGTCAGATATTAAGCGGCGATAATATATTAACCCATACGTACACATATGTGACACATTATTGTCGAAATTTGAATATAAATTGTTGTTCGTTTCTCGATCTTTAGAGAGTTCATGCATGAAGAGTTCTCATGCAATCATTTTTATTGTGTAATCGATTAAATATGCCAATTTACATACATATCACGCCGTGTCTCCTACGTGGTCGGCCAAGCTCTATCTCTTGTCCTTCATACACATTCATCGGTCTACTCATACATGCATGAAATCCTATTTAGCATACGCCCACTTAAAACACTTGGCCACTTCTAGTAAAGTGGCGTCTCTCTCTCTCCAAGCTCTCTCGCTCTCCCCTTTAGCATCTAAATAAAATTCTCAACAAATTAGCTTCGTGATTGGTCCAGTAAGGCTAGGCTAATTTTTTTTTTTTTTTTTTTCATCCTCTTTCACGCAGAAACTATAGAACGGAATTGGATGACATTTGACACCGAGATTTCATTAGCAGGATTAACGCACAGGATATATTTTACATATAACATAAAAGAAGAATTCAGAATTCTTCAATAAAATCAAAATTACTCGGTTGTAATCGACGAGCACAACTAGTCTGTAATAAAAAAGCCGTGGTGGCCGAGTGGTTTGAGCAGCTGCCTGCGACGCAAAGGTCGCCAGTTCGAATCCCGACTGTACCAATGAGTTTTTCTGAACTTAAGTACAGTGATTAGTCACACCACGAGCTTTACGGTGAAGGAAAACATCGAGAGGAAACCTGCATACATACCGTCTGAGAAGAAATTCAAAGGCGTATGTATAGTCGTGCTTGAGTAACGGCGATGGACACGCCATCTGTCACGTTGGCACCTAATATACCTCTAGCGGAAAGTGGGTGTGTGGGTATTACCTATACACCTCTGCCTACCCCTTCGGGGACCCTTGTGGGAAGGCGTGAGGATATATAAAAATCTTCAGCCGCAGAAAAACTACAATTTACATTTTTTTTTAGTATCACGTACAAGAAGTCTTTTAGGCCTCATTGTTCGTTAGCCACCTCCTGGAAACATTTCCAAATTACAGAGACACACCTAGGCATTGCGTATCCGACTGGGTGCAAAAAAAGCGCCATTATACTTCGGGCGAACAGGAAAAGTGGATCGAATTGGGTGTCGGAGAAACTAGCCTTGTGCTTGGAGCGTGGTTTTTGCTGCTTGCTCAAAAATTTTTATTGTACACGCTATGTATAAGTACAGTGATTAGTCACACCACGAGCTTTACGGTGAAGGAAAACATCGAGAGGAAACCTGCATACGTCTGAGAAGAAATTCAAAGGCGTATGTATAGTCGTGCTGGAGTATCGGCGATGGACTCGCCATCTGCCACGTTGGCACCTAATATACCTCTGGCGGAAAGTGGGTGTGTGATAATATTTGATACAATACAAAACCTTTAAATATGTGTATATATATATAAATATATATAAATATATATATATATCCTCATGCCTTCCCACAAGGGTCCCCGAAGGGGTAGGCAGAGGTGTATAGGTAATACCCACACACCCACTTTCCGCCAGAGGTATATTAGGTGCCAACGTGACAGATGGCGAGTCCATCGACGTTTCTCAGGCACGACTATACATACGCCTTTAAATTTCTTCTCAGACGTATGTAGGTTTCCTCTCGATGTTTTCCTTCACCGTAAAGATCGTGGTGTGACTAATCACTGTACTTAAGTTCAGAAAAACTCATTGGCACAGTCGGGATTCGAACTTGCGACCTTTGCGTCGCAGGCAACTGCTCGAACCCCTCGGCCACCACGGCTGTTTATATTATTACTTCGGTGGTATGTAAATGTACTTCATGACTTGTAAAAAAAAACATACTGATAACTATGGCAGGTATGTCCTTTAGAAATGCATTATAATATCGGCGAGATCAACTTGTCTGTGTAAGATAATCGGCATACCGTAACGATGACGATGTATATTTACTAAATACACGATACGCCTTCAATGAAAGCATTCCATTCACCGACTATTGATCACGTCGCGTGACACGTAAGGGCGTAATTCTACAAGTCGAAGGAATAGTTTACAACTGCTTTTTAATTATTGTATATTGGTAAACATCGAGAGGAAACCTGCATACGTCTGAGAAGAAATTCAAAGGCTTATGTATAGTCGTGCTTGAGTAACGGCGATGGACTCGCCATCTGTCACGTTGGCACCTAATATACCTCTGGCGGAAAGTGGGTGTGTGGGTATTACCTATACACCTCTGCCTACCCCTTCGGGGACCCTTGTGGGAAGGCGTGAGGATATATTATTATTATTATTATATTGGTAAACATATCCTACTGCTTTTATATTACCTACCTGTTTATTATAAAAGCGGAAATACGACCGCGCGATTTGATTTTGATAAAGTGATCTTATTGGTGGTTTCTGTAAATAAATAAATTATGATATACCCGCTTGCCCGCAACTGTCCCCAAAGGAGTACCTAGTAGACAAAGATGTAAAAACTAACCCTCACGCCCACTTTCCACCAGGGATATATTTTTAAGTGTCAACGTGACAGAAGGCTTGTTCATCGCCGTTACTCAAGCAAGGCTTATTGATATTAAACCTTTTTATTACTCCGCTCCGCTCCGTCATTTTAAGATTTATATTTGAATGCGTTAAAATGTACAAAATATGGTATCCCAATAGGCATGTGTAACGGTATCAATAACCCAGCCTACTACCGCTCGCCCGTGGCGGTGTTTGGAATTAATTGGGCCAAAGCATCGTTAAGGGCTCGTAATGTACAGTCGCTGATGGATATTGTATTTCCAGCCACGCACATGCGTTTGTATAACGCGCAAGGCTGTGGAATGAACTCCCCGCTGAGGTTTCCCTTAGAGAGCTATTATACAGCATGGAAATATTCAAGAAGGATGGGAAGAGATTTTGTATCAGCCAAGTGCGAGTGCCACCCTCAGCGTACTAAGAGTTACAGAGCACTTTCGCTTCATCCACATGGATAGTGTAATGAAACAGATTCTCCATCGATCTCGTGTACGTTTGATTGTGAAGCATTTAGAAATATTTCCAGTTTCCAAATACATTTCCCAACATGACCATATTTGGGCAAATTTGGTATGTTCAGTAACAAATGCTACGCCAACGTGAACAACATTCCTCAGCCATAATGACAAGACAAAATGAGCTTTCACTTACTTACATGCGAAGCGTCAATTTTCGACCAATAGTTTTATGGGTAATAGACGGTCTCAATTGGACCGCATCGGATCTGCATTGCACCATAATTGTTATGAGAGAAAGGGTCGTTACTTGGTCAGACACATTTGGAGCAACCATGATTGCTATAGTAGTTGCCTATTGGTGCATATTCTATACTCGTTGCCAGCAAAATCAAGATGCAGGTTCGAAGTTTGATTTTCCATACGAATGATTTTTCCTGCCTTTAAAGAAATTGTACCTTTTCGTTTGAAAATACTTGTCTTGTAAAAGTCGTCGAAAGCTTATCTGATGCCGATTCTATTGACAATGTCTTTGTATACAGATCATATAGTTGCTATCGCAAAGAGTTGTTACAATAAAGTGCATGTCATACATACAAACATACATACATACATATAATCACGCCTCTATCCCGTAGGGGTAGGCAGAGACCACTTCTTTCCACTTGCTACGATCCTTACATACTTCTTTCGCTTCGTCCATTTTCATTATTCTCTTCATACATGCTCTTCGGTTTAGGGTACTTTTGACCTGACCTTTTTTCAAGACGTCCCTAATTTGGTCTAGAAACGTTTATTCATTATTATATATAACATTTATTAGAATAGTTAAATTATTATTACGAGCATGTATGAAGAGACTGATGAATTTGGACGAAGCGAAAGAGGTATGTAAGTCGAGAGAGAACTGGCGCTCTATACTCTCTGCCTACCCCGTTAGGGACTTGGCGTGATGATATGTATGTATGTATTATGGTAATGAAGCGAAATAGGTACGTATGAGTGACTCGGGGTGAACAGGGTGTCCAATGTGTTAATCCAGCTTATAATCTATCTCTGTGCGGAATATCATACAAATCCGTTCTACTGAGTGAAATTGTATGAAATTCTGGCGTGAAAGAAAAACAAACATCCTATGATAATTTTGCCTGCCGTGATGTAACTGATCATCTTATAAGGGCGACTTTACTCAAATACATTTTTGTTGACAGCGGCGGAGGAGGCCCTAGACAGAGCGAGACTAGCGCGTGAACGACGCGAGGCGGAGCAAAGGAAACGACTAGACGAATTGCGAGCGCACGCCGCGGCGGCGCAGGCGCAGCGGGAGAAGCGCGATGAAGATCGACGGAAGCGGCAGCTGGAACAGCGTGCTAAAGATGATGATAGGAGGCAACAGGTACGTCGCAGTTCTATGTATGGTAAGCATGATGGTATCATTTAGTAGGAGTGGAAAAGAGTGCGTAGTGCGAGATTAACGTATGTCCATTAATGACACCATAAAGGTTATACGCGGTTTCAAAGTAGAATACTTTGGCGGATGCTCAGACTGGAATAAACTCCCTGTTTAGGTTTGGCCTTGCGAGTACAGCATGGAGTTCTTCAAGAAGGGTGTGTAAAGGTACCTGCAGGGTCGGCAATGCTGGTGTTGCAACAGTCCATAGACGGTGATAAAAAAATAGCTCATCTAGAACCACGATATCACAATGAACCATAATCTTGAGCTTAATATATGACAAATATATTATTAGGTAAATAGAACCCAAAAATTCTACGTGCTATAGTGTGTTACGTGTATTAAGCTTATTGGCAAGAGGAATATTTTCAATTCCGCTATAATTGAATTCGGCGAGTTTTTATTTAGATGCACCTACCTACAATGCTGACAAACAAGTTTAATGAAAACTAGATGAAAATTGTACATTAAATTGTGACCCAAGTCGCTAAACATCTAGTTGTAGATTTAGCTGTAAAATTACATATATGCATATTATTTAATTTAAATAGATAATCTTAGTCACGAAAACGTTAGCCGATCAAAAGCAATTTGTTTCAACCGGTAATTGAATCTTGCATCCCATAAACACTACTCTAACTGCCATGCCGGCGGCCGGACCCGGAACACTTTCACCGGGAAAATAATAGTTACAGTAACACACGAGTGGAATTAGAAATTAGTTATAGTTTATTGCGAATACAAATCGCCTCGCCGTCTGGTAAATGGGGAATAATCATGGGGTGTCCAAGAATTGGCTACCAAGCTTTAAATGTACGGCAAAATCTTAAGATTATCTCATTACATGCATTACACACTTGCATATACAAAGTTATTGTAACTAATATAACAACCGCGGGCAAAAGAAATTTACAAAGGAAAACAGCTCTAAATATGTAAAGATGCACAACCCCACCCACATCAGAGGAAACTTTAAAATGAAAAAGCTATATGTATACCATCACGCCATGTCTCCCTGACGGGGTAGCCAGAGAGAATAGAGCGCCAGTTCTCTTTCGCTTCGTCCACATTCATCAGTCTCTTCCTACATGCTCTTCGGTTTCGAGTTCTCATGACGTTTCCGTCCTTGAGTATCCGATCCATTTGAGCTAGATAGTTGGAACGTGGTCTTCGTCTGCCTCTTCTTGCACACACTTTCGCTTTGTATATCAGTTTCGTCGATCTTTCTTCCTTTCTGTATGTCCAAAATGAACGTACTATCTGATGCAATACTTTTTCCAATTGGATTAATTTATTCCTTAGATTAGCGTATACTTCTGTATTGCCTAACCTGTCTTGCCGCTGTTGTATCGTCATGCTCCAACTACCCAAGGGATCGAAGTAAAACCGGGGGGCACAACTAGTCTGTATATAAGTAAAGATGTTTGTATTTGTCTTTACAGCCAAGACTACAGACAAACTCGAACAGAGCTGTGGGATATTTTTTGCAGCTGCTCCACATACCAGCATTTATCGTATGACTTTAGGGGTTAATGAACTAACAAATTTGAACGTTTCATCAAATATTGGGTCTACTTGATTCGAAGTTCTATGTAAAATAACTCTTGTAGGATTAATTACCGGTATTGTGAATACACTGCCCGTAATAAACAATTGCAGCTATTTTCAAAAGAGTTCAAGGTTCGACGATCGTTTGAGATTCTTGCGTCGGACTATTGGAATTCTTTAAGACGCTGTATCACGTGGAATTGTTCTACACTCTGTTTTAAATGTTTCAATCGACTTCTTATCAGTATATTCTCAACTTTAACAAATGCACGGTTTTCCAACTGTTAAAGAACCGGTAATGCCAAATTTTAATACGACTTTGACGTGAGTACATTGCGATAGAGCGCTGTATTGAAGTTGTGCTGTCGAACCGACTAAGCGATTTCAAAACTCTGGGTTGAATTTGATTCTTAGAACGAAACCATCAAAACAATACATTAATTTAGAGGTACCAATACTTCATCACCCTTTTAACAACATCAGGTGTTGTGTAAATTTACCTCATTAGTTTAACTCTTCACCTATTCATTCGTGCATTTTCTCAAAGTCCTAGCCGGTGAGCAGTGAAGTGCAACATGACTATTGACCTTTAACAAACATTAGATTATAATTAATTGCATAATTGTTATAAGTTCCACTAATTACTTTGTTTCTTATCATAGATAATATTTGTTATGACTGCCTTTACATACATATCCATTACATAAGAATTTTACTTACATACATATCATCACGCCAAGTCACTCGCGGAGTACCTAGGCAAAGCGACCAGGACGCCAGTTTTCTTAAGACTTACCTTCAGTGATTAGTCATACCACGAGCTTTACGGTGGAGGAAAGGCTAAGGTAAGGCTAAGGTAAGGCTAAACATCGAGAGGAAACCTGCATACGTTTAAGAACCAATTCAAAAGACGCACGTGTAGACATGCTTGAGTAACGGCGATGGACTCGCCATCTGTCACGTTGACAACTAAAATGTATCTCCGGCGAAAAGTGCGTGTGAGACAAAGGACGATGGGGTAGGCAGAGAGGTTTAGATACTACCGTGCGGATATCCACTTTCCGCTTGAGATGTATTTTTGGTGCCAACGTAATAGATGGCGAGTCGATCGCCGTTACTCAAGCACAGCAGAGAATATATTGAATGTTAAACTTAGAACGATTACACAATTCCGGTAAACATATTAATTTTCATTCATTTCTAACACACATGACGTAGGTGTTACATAAGCACAACGTCCTTGCTTAGATGATGTCATCTAGTCAAGCATTCCAATTATTGTATTAAGTTGAATGAAGGTGGTTTCATCATTTGCCGACGGAGCCGGTTATGCTATCAGATTATCTCGTGCTATGTGCGGACTACTTTAAAAATCTTCTATTTGCATATAATTCATAATAATGTAGTCTATTTGAATATCTTTATCTGTTGTAGTTCTATGAGTGAACTACCCACTTAACACTCGATCCTTGGCTAAGGAAGGTTTTATTTGCAAGGTTCTAAATTCAAAAACTCACTTAAGTCTTGCCTTAACTTTGCTCTGCACCTATTTGAAAGTTCCTCTATTACAAAAATCTTGCCGAGCTGTCGAGCTATTGGGGTTGAACTGAGGTTGCTCATTGCCCACCTAGTCACCAATCTTGAATGTGATCTACTTGTAGATGAGGAAATGTTCGAATATCTGAAGTTTTGTTCGAATAAGTATAGGGCATATTTATCCGAACAAAACTTCATATAAGATATAAGAATGACCTCAATTGTATAAATGTCTCTTTTATAGTTTATCTCCGTGATAATTATTGTAACTAGTTCGCCGCTATAATGAACTTCAAATAAATGATATATAAACAAATACTGTCAAATATTGATATGATCTAGCCTAAATAAATGTCATCCTCGTATTTTCCATGGGATCCAAGTATATCAGATCGAACAACAAAAGCCCAGTGACCGGGTCAACGGTTACATAATGTCCATTGTCAACTATGAGGTCATACGTTTTACAACAGGTAGCGTGCGCGTACGCAAGTGCGTCAAATAGGACCTAATTCGCGGAGATAAATGGTTAAACACCATTCGGAATCTTTTTCTTTCTTAGATACCTCTTTCGCTTCGTCCACATTCATCTCTTCATACATGCTCGTGGGTTTCGAGTAATAATACGAAATAAGTCATATATTCTACTTTTTCTGCTTAACCCGTTCTAAGACATTCGGTGGGGTGATAAATCAGAGATCGTAAAGAATCTCGCTTCAGACGCATGCAGTAAGTATTAGAACTGACCTAAAACCATCAGTGTCTCAGTAACCCTCTAATAAACTTAAACTCAACTGAGTCTAATTCACTCCAAACTACTTAAACGTCCCAAGCGTTCGGAGTGTTGGAGTTTATACAGAAATAACTCTTGCTACGCGTCAGGAGTTGTGACAAAAATAACAGGGAATCGCTTCCTTCAGGACAAGTTGCATGCGCATACCGGCACGCCGAGCGGTTACATCGACATGATTGTCATATATAATACGTATGTATATAATACGCACGAAACTCGTCAAATTTATATATATCAAATCAAAATATTTTTATTTCACATTGGCCTAGACGGGCAATTATAAATCGTCGAAAATGGTGCACGGTTCGGGTTGGTCGTTTCCATGGAGAAGACCCGGCAATCTTACTATACAAAACATCCATAAAACAAGATAAGTATAACAAAGCTAGCAAGATCTGGGAATCTATAAAGCCTACAATGTTCACACATTCACAAATTCAACAAGTGAATCAAATACTTATTGTCTGTCATGAGCTGTACGGACGAGAAAAGTTGAATTCACCAACTATTTTCAAGTGTTAAGATAAGTTTATCTCGCATTAGTAATACTTCATATTTTTGATATCATGATGTGTTTATGCAAGCCTAGAGAGGACTGGCGCTCTTAGCTTACCGTTAGGGACTCGGCGTGATATTTATATATGTATGCATATATCAAGATGAAGAGCTTCTTTGATCGCATTAACCTCTGGTACCAGGACGGATTTTTTTACGTCCTTTTTATAAACATTGTAAAAGTTTATCTTTGTTTATAACTTTACGACAATAAGAGGCTCGCAAAAGAAAAAAATATATAATTAAAGATGTCCAAGGGCTGGCGAGAGTTCCTTTTTGCCTACCCTATGTAGAACTCGGCGTTATGATAATATCTATGTATATTAAAATTAAATGAAGACGTGATGAAATGATGGCGTTTAGCTCAATAACGACAAACAGATGATAAAGGTATCGAGATAA
>JACCPG010009158.1:0-31035 GCA_016069955.1 Drepana arcuata
TAGTAATTTTCTATGTACATTCGTGAACCTAGATTAAAATGTATGCAACTTGTCGATATTTGTAATCGCCTGACAGACACGCCGCCACACAATGGATTGACGAGGATGAGATCACAATGAAATCTCTCACCCAAACAGTCGTTTACCAAATCCAACACTGGAATGAGATGACAACTATACAGAAAAACAAAATTTGAAGTTTTTTTTCACGGAAGTGAAGGGCCCGCCTGATGGTAAGCAATTACCACTTCTTATAAGCTGATACAGTAGCTTTACTCATCAGCTGACTTGTTTGGACAGCTTCTTGGCTATTGCAGCTTCATGTGTGATGGTAGGTCGGGATTTCTATTCATGTTCCGATAAACAAAACATGGACTTGGCAATCACTTATCATCTATATAAACTATACCTACTTACATATGTATTTATACATAGAAGGACGTTTAAAATACAACAATATTTTTTTTACTATCTAGCATGTTCATTCGCGAAACTTACTAATTTTTGGCACTTCGTCAGTTCACAAAATTTAAGGAATATCTGAATTAAAACTTTTTGAAGAAGCAATATTTTTTATTCTTATTTGATATGTTTTAATAATTGTAACTCGACGCTTTAAAGAAATATAGGGAACGAAATAAACGGACGAAAAAATAAAACGAAAATCATAATTAGATTTTTTTTATTTAATTCGAAATGTAACAATAGAATATATTCATAAAATTTAAAATCGTATTGTGTAATGGATGGATTTTCAAATTTACATAATCATCTTTGGAAATCAGTGTTGTGCTATTTGAAACAAACAAATCAGTAATTTTGAAAAATTGTTACAAATCGAAACGAATGAAAATTGCTAATTAACTTAAAAATTAAATTAATAAAACTTTGGTATCTGTATTAAGACCGATTATTTTTTGTGTAAAAAAGCTATGTAATACAAAATTACAATTACTTAAATATTTACAAAAATCAAGTGGAGATATAAATTTAAAATCAATCGAAACATTATTATTGTCAGTTCGCGAATTGAGTATTATATTTTTATTTACATTTTTTGTAAATTTTGCAAAGAAACATATTATAGTTTATATAAAAAAAACTATACCAATATAACAAGCTTCTGAAGGTTATAATTAAAATAAATTGTATAATGAAAATCGCGAAAAAATTATATAAAAAAAATGATTTTTAAAATTATAAATGTATAATAATTTTCTATATTCAATGAAAGTAAGATAATTAAATAATAAAATGACCTTTTTTGTATTTATTTAGTTTCATACAACATAATTTTTTTGCAAATATTGTTATCAATTTTAGGTGATTAAGTGAGTACTGAACTATGCAGCATAATAATAAAGGAAATAAGGAGATACAAAAGTAACTCCGAAAAAGATTTTTCATTTTTAAAATGATAACATATTTTGACACTTCGACCAAAACAAAGACGATTACAGCGTCGGGCAAATTCTCAATTTTCCCAATAAAAGATTCATGTTCACAATAATTACTATAGTAAATTACTTTTAATTTTAACAATAATTAGATTAAAAACTTAATTACAATACATAGAGATCCTTCATGGGAATCGTGCAATTTGACCACTGTTTAAAAATCAACAGAGACACGCTAAATAAATATAACGATCTCATAAAATCAGTTAGAAAAACACATTACATATAATTACATATACAATAATTCATTCAATTTTAGCCCATTCGCGTTAACAAAATAGTCAGTAATTTTTAACCGGCTAGCCTCGCCCTCTAACAATCAGATCGCTTAATAATATGAAATAATATAAATAGGTATAAGGCCAAGTTCACAATGACGGGTTGAATAATTATGGTATTTGGATGACGTCATAGAACTTGCATAACAAAATTATTTTATAATAAATACGAACGAAGTTTCTAGTGATAATCATTGTATTTATTATTTATGATTTTATTTTGATTAGAAATATTTTTTTTTGAGTTTTTACTGCACCTTTACGCCGCAGTAGCACTGGACGACACACTACTTTCTTAACGCGAATGGACTAGAGTAATTATCTAGAATTGTCATAAACGACAATGACATTGGACAACGAGGCGTGTCGAATTCACTTAATGTCATTTTGGACGTAACATCGTCTTTTATTAATACAAAATATTGATAATTCAGTCGAATAAGTTTACAACCAGACATAATATCAGTCCGATGTGTTTCGGAGCTGATACGAAAAGTAAAATGTCTTACCTAACTGGACACTTACAATTCGAGAGTTCGATCTTCGTATCACATTCATTATTTTTTAATCTATCTACAATTGTCACTAAACCCTTTTTTATATGTACACTTCACTTTGTCATCATTACATCCTAACTGTCACTGTCACTACCACTTGACTACTAAGTCACTGTCACTGTCACTTTGGTTTGTCACTTTTGTTGCGTTTTTAAACGACGTGCGTTTCGTTCCTCTTGTGGAACGATTCGTCTATGGTTACGTTTTGCTTTTTATCTTTCCGTATCGTCCCGTACTGCGGCACGTCTGAGGTTAAGTTTTGTACTGTGAGAATTTGACTGGAGTTGCTGTTTTGGGGTGTGCTGGACGATATAGGGCTACCATACTGGTTTCCATATTTGTGTCTGGATGGATCTTTCAGTATAGATTGAGGCTGCTTCGGGGCTGGCGTTTGTGACATTTGTGAATGCTGGAACAAATTTTAAATTTAGAATTCTTTTTCCATTTTTCAATATACAGTTTCATTAGGAAGGCGTCAATGGATGCGATATCGATCGAATCGTTGTTTTTATCGAAGAATTTCTATCAACTTGGTCCCTTTTAATAGTTCTGTTATTATTGGAGCTATTTGTTTCATTTCTTAGTTTTGATGATATATTTTCATAATAGTCGACAGTTTCTAGAAAACAACTGCTCTTTTTTTTTAAACACCATGTATTTAATGTACGATATATATTAAATATTACTATAGACGAGATCGCAAGTTAGATCTTCACCTGTATTAAAGGTTTGTTTGATGAGAAATTTTTTCATCATTGCTCAGAAAGTATACTAGAGGCATCATTTGATACCTCTAGTACACTTTCTGTTAGTTTAGGTAGTCCAGTAATATTTATCATTAATATCGCAAATATCAGAAATAGGAGCTTTCAAGAAATAGCTAAACGAACCTGCGTGCAGTTCCCCTGGTGCAGTACAGTAACGTCAGGTGGAGGGACGGCTGCCATGGACTCCAGCCGCTGTCGCCTCAAGGTCCCTCCAGCGGACTGCCTGTCCAGGGCTGACACGAAAGTAAATCATTTAAATTCTTGATTTAAATATCGAAAAATACGCCAACAACAGCAAAGTGAATAAATATCGTTAAGTAAATCAAATATTTGACATATATGACAGTCTTGACATTTAAAGCTGAACGGAACATTATCAGTTTATATAATCCTCACGCCTTTCCACAAGGGTCCCCTAAGGGGTATGCAGAGGTGTATAGGTAATACCCACACACCCACTTTCCGCCAGAGATATATTTTAGGTGCTAACGTGACAGATTTAGTTATATACGTACGAGATTTGTAACAGAAATAAGTAAATTAATGACAAAGTCACAATTTTTCAACACCGTATATGGAAAAAAAGGACGGGAACGTCAAGAGTACTCGAAACCGACGGGCATGTATGAAGAGACTGATGAATGTGGACGAAGCGAAAGAGGTACCTAAAATACTCATGTCAACTGAGAGGTGACTAGGGACTGCCAGCTTAAATCCACATGTCACGCACCGGTAACAACAAAGTGGCTATGCCTTATAACAGACTACTCGTTATATCGCTTGTGTATGTAGGCAAATAACTCACCATCTAGTCCATAGGTGAGCGGTGGGCTGGCGAGATGTGAAGGCGAACCACCGACACCGTTCATGAGATGCGTTTTGGGCAGAGGGGCCGCGCCATATTGTTGTGGAGGGGTCGGGGTCCGGCCGGATTGCTGAAAAAATATGTTTGTTAAGCCAGGGTATCCAACCACCAACCAATATTCAAATCCAATCAAATAATTTATTTCAGACATGAGTCCATAGTGTTAGTTTACAAGATAACTTAATAAATATTGTTAGTAATACGGCTACCTACATTACAAACGGTATGGATGAAAAGCAACGGTGAAAGAAATTAATGGTCTTGTTGAATATTGGAGGCCCATAATTCGGCCGAGGATGCTGTCATTTGAGCAATGTACGGGAGAGCTAAATTGTGACACAAAGATCTTGGGGTCCATGAGAAAAGATACCCAAGGGATGTTAGAAAGTTTAAACTCATGTAATCTTATTGGTTTTTAAGCGGATTGAGTGCCCTTTAAAGATGTACCCATAAAATACATTAGGTCTTCAACGAGTGATCTCATGGTACCGTAATTGTGTTCGTATAAATTGTTATAATGCAAGATAAGTGGCAAAATTAGAAGGTCGTTAGATGATACGTTGACCTAATGCTCAACTCGTACAATGACAATGTTGTAAGTTTACCGAATCGTATGACAATGTGACCAAATGACTCGAAAATGAAGCATGAAGCATAAAATATATTTGTCTCTTTCTCACCTGCTGCAAGTACTCCCCAATAAGTGGAGGGTAGGAGAGGTAGCGGTCGGACGCCATATTGTAGTAGGACCCATCCGGGGGCGGCATGGGGCTAGGTGCTGGCATGTAGCTTTGTTTACCTGGTAACAATTGATAATTCATAGTTTTTTTTAATCTACTTAGGTGTAAGCATTCCTGACAAGTTTGTATTGAACAACAAACACGAAGTGTCAGTAGAAAACTTAAAGAGTAGTATAAAACGTCATTAGTTTAACCTCTTTTAACACAAGATGTCGCTTTACAAAATTAGCACGCGCTATCAAATGGTTCCAAGCAGTTGTTACTATAAATTTGCTTTAGTCAAGCTGTCAAATACATTCTAAAATTTGAAATTGAAATTTCATATTTTGGGCTTTATTCATCACCGTACTTGACCCTATAAGGACGATTCTCTAAAGCTGTGATTCCAAGGTCACAAGTGTCTTACCAGAGCTCCTGCCCAATGTGCTGTGTCCGCTGATATCCTTGTGCCTGTGAGGGTGAGGTAGGGTCCTCGCGTGATCACCCCCGTCGTAGACTGCGTAGTTAGGGGGCGGGTAGTCCAGGGGAGGGGGGACTACGATGCCTTGATCGTCCATCATAAACGCATCGGATGTCTGTTTGGAGAAATGGAGAATATACCTTAATTGCATGACGAACTTACTTTTTTAATTTAATATTTGTTGCGATAGGGAATGGAGACCGCACAGAAGGTACGGTACCACCATATCGAAAGTTAAAATACAGTTATTCCCAAAAGGGGGATCCTTAACATACACAAAACACCGTCTTTTCGCCGGATTCTATTGATGTGCCAACTGGCAGATGGCGGGTCCATCGCCAATTCTCAAGCGCATCTTTACATACATACATATGTATGTTACGTCTTCTGAATTTCTTCTCAAACGTATTCAGGTTTTCTCTCAATGTTTTCCTGCACAGTATTTTTAAATACTGTTTCTCTTACGTCGCACCGGCGCCAAAGGGCCCGGTCCTTTATCTGGGCTTGCTTAGGGAATCATATACAACAAGCAGAGACCCCTTCGAGAGTTTTAATTATAGGTAAGGGATACACTTGGCGGATATCATACCCGGATACACAGAATGTAACATCCGGAGATGATCCCCGCTGAGTGCAAAAATAATTATTATTTTTATTACCTGACTCAGCATATGCCTGTTAGGCATCGACGGGACTTCCGGTATCGGCGGAGGTTGCCTGTCATCTATCCCCTCGTCTTGAGAATAAGTCTCAGATTTTTCCGAGACTGAACTCAGTGTTTCGCCTGTCATTGTATCATTGTACGAGGAAGGTGCGTACATCTCTATCGTTGCCGACTTTGATGATTGGCCAGCTTGTTCTATGGAGGATAGTAAACAGCATTAGAAACCATTTTTTTAAGTCGGTATAAAATTACATAGGAATTTAATTTTTAAAACAAAAATAGCTTGAAAAATAAGTGAAAAAATTTACTGTTTCTGTTTTTTTTATGGACAAAAGACTCATTGGGTAAGCACCTGTTATGTTAGTTTTAGGATAAAAAAAATCAAATGAATATTTGTGAAGTAATAAGTTTGGTACTTTTGGCATAAAATGTATCAGAATTATATGTTATTCAAAAGACATTCACATTACATGCAACAATAATTATATTTCTACCCGAACACACACTATAAGATAAACTATTCAAAAGTTTTAAAATGGCAGAAAAAGAACGAAAAAAATGACGCCCTCAGCAGGATATATAATCACACATATACATCGTTGTCTAGTTGACATAGTACAAGCTATTATTCGTTTTGAGACTGGGTAATTTTGTGTGGAATTGTCCCAGTATCACTGGACCAAAAGACCGACGCGCGGGTTAGGCAGAGAGTATAGCAATTTGTAAATAGAACGGTAAAACTCACCTTTTAACCTTCTAGAACGGCGTTTAAATATGAAACATGCAACTAGGGCGGCATTTACCAACACCAGCAGAACAGCAGTGATGGAAACGTAAACAATTACTGATTTGGACACGTCTCCTGTTTCCACGTACTCAGTGGATACTACGTTCAGCTCGCCTACTTCCGATGAAGCTTTTGTAAAAGGAAAGAAACGAAATAATGAATGAAATGCAACAAAAAATAATTCACAGCGTGGGGGGATTGTGTGAGGTTGACAGTTGGTAATTGTTGAAACAATCAGTTTTTTTTAAACTAGGGTATTCGTTCATTGTTATAATTAAGATATTGTGGTCCCAAATCATACATTTAAGAGCTTGGCTCTTGTCGGCGTCTCTATAGCAACTACTTTCATTTGCCTCTGGCCAGCGCAATCATTATTCTCCCTATACGTAATGAGAGTCGTATATATTAGTCAAATGCCCAATCAAAATGAGGGAATTTTATAAATAAAAACTCTACTTAATTAAAGTCTAGAAAGACCTTTTGATAATCCTTAGTTATTTATACTCGGGTTTAAGTACAGTATAATTAAACATTTAAAAATAATTACATCTAAAACTTGATACCTCAAACGCGTAGAACAATTTCAGTTAAAATTTAAATCTTCTTTCTAATAAATATTAATTACTATATCTCCTTTGACATTAAGTTCAAAGGAGAGGGCAAGTGGAACACGTCAGTGAAAGGCAATTAGTGAATATTTTGCGAGCATGTTTTAATACTTATACTTTGAATAACAAATGAAAACATTTAGAACGAGTTGTTTAATAAGTAATTAACCATTGTCGTCAAAATATATTGAAGTTACTTAGAAGTTAATTTCAAAATATATTCTATACTTACCATGGATAGAATATATTTAGAAAGTTTTACGCTCTTTTGTTTTATCATTGATTTCAGAATGGTTTTTAAGGCAATATACGTCTAATATCGCCACACTGGACAGAGTAAAAAGAGATTAAATAAAATTTTGGGAAATTTTGTAGAATTTTGTTTGGTCATCCACGATAAGAGACAATTTTATAGATAACATATATTTTTTATAAAAAATCAACCAATTGCCAATCTCACACCTCTGCAAACAATTTAACATCTACAAGCTTAACAACAGATACACATACATACATACATTTTACTATTTCCAATGACCTGCCTACAAGAGAGCTTTAACGTAAATTTCTCATTGGGAAGACAAGTCATTGGAAACAGTACATTTAAAATTTCAAACCTCGAATCCTCTTGTTGGTCCTTCGATGCAAACAGAACCCCACTAAGAGTACATTCAGCAAGATAAGTGCTGTGCCCACTATAGTACCGGTGATGATAAACACACCAGGCACATTGTAAGAATTGTACTCTTCTGAACTCGACTGTACCGATGTTGGGATCACGGCTGAGCGGCGTGAAAGTTGGATAAAAGATTTCAATTTAGATCTTAAGTGTACAGAAACTGTTACCAACGCGCCATATCATAAATGAATTAATTTTCTCATAGATCTAACATAACATGTCTCAGTTGTATGCTAATTTTCTCACCATATTTAATAACAGCTCAAAGATCAAACAATTCAAACAAAAACGTCGACAAATGTTGGTGAACATTGAGCTTAGTGTTACCTAAATTATTCACTTGGTGAACTATGCCATCTATGAAGACGCGCCCCACCAAATTCTAGTCGAGGTGGTCGCGGTATGCTGGGAGTATGACCCGAGTATATTATTTGTAGTGTGCCTGTGCACTCATAGGTAATCTGTGTGTACCGACAATACTCAAACATTAGTGGAAGGCCACTAATGTTTGAGTATTGTCGGTACACACAGATTACCTATGAGTGCACAGGCACACTACAAATAATATACTCGGGTCATACTTTGCACACTTACACTATAAACTATAAAGAAGAATAGTGGGGCGCGTCTTCGTGCATGGCTTTATCTATAACAGTAATATACAATTTTGACTATTTTACAATGTGACTAAAAAAAATTCTCGATGTTTGATCTCATCCATGATCCCTAGTCTTAGCAATACAGTTAAACGTATTGATTAAAATATCCTTCGAGAATACACTAGACAAATTAAAGAGTGAACGTTTTCAAAACGATTCAGTCACACGGAATTACATTTTAATTTGTTCGGGTAGTAAAATCTTCACAACGTATTTCTGTAAACAAAAGCAGCGTACCTACCAAGATAAACATCTAACATTTCATTCCTAATTAGTTTCGCAGTTGTTCGTCTCATCTCGTTGGACCCGAAAATTTCAATATAACATTTCTAATTTATAAATTCTCAATAGACATTATAGTCAATTGTAAATTTACTGAAACGAAAATTTCCTCTCCAATTAATATTGTGTGTACAAATTCTTGCGACATTATTGCAGAGCTTAGGCACAATTGTTATGCTCTAGAATTATATAATGGCGCCAACATGACAGAAAGTGAGCCTGTCGCAATTTTTCAGGCATTCTTCAGTTTACGTATGATTTAGAATTTCAGAAACTTGCCTGATGAGGCATGAGTAACTTCTAAACTCGATGTGCGACAAATTACTGAATTTAAGAGCAAAAGTAGTAATTGATATAATATTAATACAAATTGTACCTTGTTAGTATTTTTAATACATTCTTTAACAGACCACAGGTGTTTTAAAGGTGGTTCAAACCTGTAATCTAAAATGTGCTACTGATTGTCCCTGAATGTTTGCGTCAAACGCACTAACGATAATTCTAATATAACCTACAAATGTACAATACTCACTAAGTGTGGTAGTCTTTGTATCATCCGGCCTGTACTTGCTCTGACCAATCTTATTGATGGTCATTATGGAGAATACATAGTCGGTACTCCTCTCCAAGCCTCCGATAGTGTAAGTGGTCGAGTTGCGAGGCAAAACGTCTTCGTATTTGTACGCGTCGTCGTAAATTTTCCTGAAATTTGATAGCTGGTCAATTTTATAGTTCCAATTTGTCTTAGATTGCTCTCAAAGTAGCAATTTTCAATTATACCAGACAGCAAAGAATTACACGCGTTATTAAGTATATTTACATACATATCCTCACGCCTTCCCACAAGGGGGGACCCTTGTGAAGGTGAAAAGGTGTAGGCAGAAGTGTATAGGTAGTACCCACACACCCTCTTTCCACCGTGGCGAGTCCATCGCCATTACTCAAGCACGTCTATACGCCTTTGAAATGCTACTCAGACGTATGCAGGTTTCCTCTCGATGTTTTCCTTCACCGTAAAGCTCGTGGTGTGACTAATCACTGTACTTAAGTTCAGCAAAACTCATTGGTACAGTCGGGATTCGAACTTGGGATCTTTGCGTCGTATATTTTATAATGTTAAGTAATGTGTTCTGTTTTTTCTTCTTTTTTGTATAGTTTCGTCTTCTGAATCCACTAACCTGTATCGTACTCTGTACCAGGAAGGCAGACCACCGTCAAACCCAGGCACCCATTCTAAAGTCACCGTATTGTGTGTAACGTTTGTGATGGACAGGTTTAAGACAAGATCTGAAAAAAAAAATATTAAAAAAAATACTCCAACAGAAAATTTCAAGTAGTTTTGTGAAGATGAGGTATCTTAACATACATCTTTACATGTCGTATGTATTCAGACATTTTTGTTGCGAGTGGAGTTTGAACTGTTACTTATTAGAACATAAAATAGAACCTGTCTGTAGTACATACATGCATACATATCATCACGTCGAGTTCTTCACGGGGAAGGTTAAAGTGACAAGAGTCAGTTCTTGCTAAGCTTACAGACCTCATTCATTTCATTCACACATGCTCGCAGTTTCGAGTACTTTTCCAGATTCGAGAAAATTTCCGTGCTTCTGTGTTCAGTTTGTTATACGATGTGGTCTAAAGTGCTTTTTTTTTTAAAAGGATTTGATAATATGAATTTATATTGAATAGAATATAACGAAATAGTATTAAAAAAAATTGATCTTTTGGCAGACCCATGACAGTATGAAGTTAGAAACCGAACCAAGCTTGCTTACAGCTTATAGCCAGGGTAAGGATCGATATGATTGAAGTAGTAGGATGGTTTGATGGTAAATTCTCACCAGGTGCACTGGTTATGTCCAGTTTAACAGAAGTGGTACTGAATCCCAAATCATTTCTGGCCCCACATTCGTAAGTTCCATAGTCCGATGAGGAAACATCGTTGATCAGTAGGACTGATACATATGTTATTGGATCAATCTTATGATATTCTGCAAAGTATTTTGTTGATGTGTTCACAGGTAGTTTGGCTCCGCTTTTGGACCAAGTAAAATTTGGTGCTGGGGCCGATTTACACCTGAAAAAAAATAAAGATTAAACAATGAAGCTCGTATATATTTTTTCGTCTTCCAACAACGTTCTTGAAACGGGAGGCAGAGTTTTACAGATAACAGTAGGCGATAAGCATACGGCCCGCCTGATGGTAAGCGGTTACCGCCACATTTGGGCGCTTGTAAAACCAGGTTATTGCTGAGCATTGCTCGTCAAAGAATTTTAATAAGACCAATTCCGTCGGCCAGTTTCCTCTCGAAGTATTTCTTCACTGTAAAGCGCGTTGCATGACTAATCACTGTATTTAAGTTTAAAAAAACGCATTGGTACAGTCGGGATTCAAACTTGCAATCCTTGTGTTGCAGGCATCTACTCGAACCGAATAACCACGGCAAAATATACAATGTTTAATATTCCAAGGTAATGCGTTACTTACTTGCATGTCAATCTTCCAACTTGGCCAACATTTGAAGCAGATTTCGCAAGATTTGGCGCACCATCCATCTCAGGTTTAAACTTCACGACCAGCATCACATCTTCTCTACTCCCTGTTCCTATCCCGTTATCAACTACGCACTGGAAATTTCCAACGTCTTCTCTTGTTGGTTTTTGTATGACTAGATAGCTGGTTGAATTTCTATTGTCAAAGGTCACGCTTTTAGGATCGATTTTGTAATCTTTTCTCTCCCATCGGACATTTTCTGCAGTTAAGGGGTTGCCTGTAAATGAAAACTGGATTAAAATCTGTATAATAATATATCAATATTTGTGTGGCAGGCTCTTGTACTATAAAACTGTTTGTACAACAAATTACCGTACATACTCGAGTTCAAAAGCGATTTGTACAAATCGTGATCGACGATACCACGAGGCCACAACTCATAATATTGTCTAGTCTTCAAGATCTCGAATAAACATAAATTTGCTTTGAACTTGAAGCTTTATCAATGTATTATAATAAATTGCCAAATCAGTTTATCGTGCCTAGGATTTACATTTATCTGTTCGAAGTCCTTGAAGTAATTCACGCTTAACATTTCATATAGATTCCTAAGATATTGTGAACATTTTAGTGCTTTGAATAAATATGATTGCAAGAAACATTTTAAATGTCAGATGAATTTCTTTTTTTTATAAATTGTTATTGTAAATTGTATTTGTAATTAATCTTATTATAACTTGCCTGTGGCTGTACAACTCAAAATGGCGTCTTCATTGGGATTCGTCAATCCGGATTGTGATACAGATATGATACTCGCTGGATCTGAAAATAAATATCTTTTGAATACTTTACAGTTACATAAATCATATTTACAATATATTTCATCATTAGTGAAACAGTCACCCGCGTAAAATTTGATTTGGTTGATTTTTTTGTATTTTTTAGAACAAATGTGGCAAACGAGCATAAGGCCCACCTGATGGGAAACGGTTACCGTTGCTTATTTACGCTCACGATACCGAAGTATCACTTGCGCGTTGCCACTCTGTGTTCGAAGAGTTATACTGTGTTGGCGCTAATGGGACTTATCCCTCTGCTTCTAACACAATGCAACAATCCTCCCCCTTCCCCAATGAGCTTATTATGATTGTTTTTTTCTGGAATAAAACATCATTATGTTTTAATCCAGTCAATAGTCTATCTATGTGGCAAATTTCATCAAATTCTGTTTGGTTTCTTTCTTTTCCTTTTTCTTTAGTTTTGCTTGAAAGAGGTAATTAACATCCTCACAAAGATTCGCATTTATTTCTACTAGTGTCTCCAAAGCCATACTTTCGCCGGATATATATTTAAGAGCAAAAATGTAGCTATAAATTTCATATCATCCATGAGGCAGAACATTCCTTAAATTTTCTTCTTCCTTAATTTTTTTAACAGACATGTAAGAACTTACGAAATACTCCATCATCAAATCTCATAGTAACGTATAGATCAACCGTTTGGATCAGCATTCTTGACTTTGATAGGTAACTACTAAAGCCTCTTAGTCACCACGTTTAATATAATATATCCTCACGCCTTCCCATAAGGGTCCCCGCATGGGTAGGCAGAGGTGTATAGGAGGTACATACCCTCTTAGCTACCCGCCAGAGATATATTAGGTGCCAACGTGACAGGTGGCGAGTCCATCACCGTTTCTCAAGCACGACTATAAATAGGTCTTTGAATTACTTCTCAGAAGTATACAGGTTTCCTCTCGATGTTTTCCTTCACCGTAAAGCTCGTGGTGTGACTAATCACTGTACTTAAGTTCAGGAAAACTCCTAGTTACAGTCGGGATTCGAACAACTGCTCGAATCACTCGGCCACCACGGCTACTATCTTCGGCTTCGGCTTTTATCAAACGTAGAATTCTATATAACTGTCATTTTTGGGCGCCAATTAACATAGGGATCGCGTGATTTCGTTTGCAGATGAGGGTAGGCTCGCACTGAGCTGGGAAAATTAAGGTTGTTAGTTTATATTAAGTAATACTCACAATGAACTGAGACCGAAATATTCGCAACAACGGCCCCTTGGGAATTAGTCGCCTCGCAAGAATAGACGCCCGCGTCATGTCGCGAGAGGCGGGGCATATTGAGCATGCTACCTTCCGATAATATTCTTTCGTCTAAATAATACACAAAAAGACAAAGAAGGTTAATATTGGTTATAAAACAATTAACAGTCATAAATCATTTTATACAAATGTATATAGGTAATTATCTTGTAAATTTCTCAAGATCTGTATCACCATTTATTTGTTGTTAAAGCTTAGTTATTAGGGGAACATATGCAACAAATAAATTTGGTAATAATCAGGCGCTAAGTGTATATCCGCAAAATGTATGTGCGTCAATATATTTGTTAATAATCACAGGCTAAATCCATGTTAGCACAATTCTTGAACGTACTAATCAGATGATTAAAATTATATTTTGTTTCCTTTACACAAGAAATCAAAAAATAAAGAGTATCCTATATTACTTCTAATACCTCCAAGAATGTCTGTACAAAGTTTTATGATGTTCGCTTAAGTAGTTTTTACGTGAAAGCGTAACAAACAAACTTACATTCACATTTATAATATTAGTAAGGATACTCACTACCACTACTATAGGTCGACTGCGTAACAGGCAATCCGTCCTTGGTCCATGTATATGTGATACTGCCAGGGTTTCCATCGGCTCTCAGAACGATGATCAAGGGCTCGTTCTCAACTCCTACAATGGTGTAGGGCGTAGCTTCATCGAAGATTGGGGCATCTATGATAAACCAAAGGTTGTGGTCAGATTAACGAAAGTCAATATTATATTGGCTGATCAGGTGTAATTTTCATCCTCGGGCGGTTTCAGTAATGTCAAATTTAATTTCGTTACTAGATTTTTTGGGGAACAAATATCCTTACCACCTTTTGTGGTTTAACGTTTATAATATTAGTAAGGATATTATTGTGAATTTGTAAAACAAAAAAAAATACCTTGGGACAATTCTTCATAAATCGACATAGCCCCAAATTAAGGAAAGCTTGAATATGAGAACTAGACAACTATAAATAGATATACCTATACAGATGGATAGATGATGACAAAGATGCATAGCAAATCCAAGACTAAGGTACAAAATAATCGAGTTCATCACACATATATCTGCCTTCAGCGGGAATCGAACCGGCGCCCTCGAGTTTCGTAGTCAGGAGCTCTGCCTACTAGACCAGACGGCGGTCAAAAGAAGAGCAACTAGAAATTATAATTTATATATTTTTATCCTTGATAATATGATTAAAATCCACCAATGGCAGGAATCTCGGTAAGAATCCTATCAAATGTGATTTGTGAAATTTCCTTTCTAGCATAATTAGTAAAAAAGTTTAATACTTACAAAGGACTTTTAACGCTAACGCATCGTGCACGCTCCTCTGGAGAGCCTCGTTCAAGGCCTGGCACGTGTACACCGCTCCGTTCAAATTCTTAGTGATATTCAGCTTCAGCTCCTTGGTAGAAACCATTCCACCGTGTAGCCCTTTCTTCATTTGCATCGGAAGTCCTTGGAAAATATGATAAATTAAATGGTGCTCTATAAACCTGAGCTAATGGACCCAATTGTTTATAAAATATTGATTATAGGCACGTGCTTAAACGATGTCTATAAGTCTGGATAGAATAGACGGTCCACTCTCTTTACCTACCTGCTGAGAGACTTCGCGTGATTTCTGTTCAACACAAACTGCAATGGTAAAATTGTTTCTGGAGTATTGTAGGCATGAATTTACTTTTCTGTTTTTAGCAATTATTCAGTGTTGTCATGCGGGAAGGACTGCGTTTCACGCAGTGCCGCGAACACAAGACTTGGAATGTATAAATCAATCGACTTGTTCATCTATCGCCAATTGTTTGGTGGATAATAATTCTCTCCTCTCTTACATAAATAAATGTCATGCCGAGTCCCTCACGAGGCAGATAGAGAGAGTAAAGCGCCAGTTTTTTCAAACATCTTCCACTTCATGATATTCAATTTTGATTTTAATCTCATTGATAACAACAGACTGTCTTCCTATTGTAGTACAATATCCTTCTTCTTTTCGCTGGAAATATATTTAGGTGCCTACGTGACAGAGCGAGTCCATCGGTAATTCTCAAGGACGACTATATATACGTACGTCTTTGAATTTCTATTTTCCCATAGAGCTCGTATGATCTGATCAGAAATCTTCCTTAGGTCTAAGGAAAATACATTAACAATAGATGGATTTCCAACCTTGCACAGGGATCCCGTCACGCCACCATGACAGAGTAGCAGGAGGATTACTGGATGCGGCATCACAATACAGTGTGGCTTCGATACCCGGCTTGAGCTCTTCAGGCTCGGCTCTCACCTTCACTGCTTCGGGGGCAACTGTTGGAACAAATAGAGTTTTTAATCGAAATCATAATTACAACTGGATGTATTATTTGTATGATATGAATAGATGTATTGATGTATGGATGTTTTGAACTACTAAGGTGACAGAAAAGCATGGAATCTTGAAGCTTACATCTCAATTTATAGTCGCAATATTATTTTATTTGCAAATTATTTGTATATTATTTGACAGTCACAATTATCTGTTAACTCCAAACAATTCTAACAGATGGAGTCGAGAATAGTTTCGATTTCACAATTAGACCCGATAGGTGGCGCTGCGAATTTTGCTTCCAAGCAAAGCTGAGCGGGACAGCTAGTAGTAGTGTAATACTGCATCTTTGTACTTACAATGTACGTTTAATGTGACAGTCTCAAACAGTGGTATTTCAGTGGCGCTGTTGGTCGCTTCGCATCTGTACTGCGCCTGATTGTCTGTCACGTTTGTCAGGATCGAGATCTCTGCCGACACCGACTTGTCTGTCAGCTTTGACAACGAGTGAATCTGTTGAGCACAAAAAATATTACACATCATCGCGATGAATCTCTTAAGGGTTAGAGATGGAGTTCGGGAAGTTCGAACCCCGATTGGACTAATTAGTTTTCCTGAACTTAGATACAGGATAACCACGAGTTTTATGGTGAAGGAAGACGCCGAGAGGAAACCTGTATCGGCCCTGAAAGACTGAATACCAACCTTCTTATCGTTCTTGAACCAGGTGAGAGTGGCCAACGGATTCCCTCCTGATGATATGCAGGACAGCTTCTGGACGGTGCCCGCTGATAGAGTTGTCCCCGGAATGTAACCCGTGATCATTGGCGCTGATGGTGGATCTGTTGGGAGCAAAGTTATAATTTATTTATAGTGTAATAATATTATTTAACTTGTTCTGGTCCTTGGTGATGGAATTATAAATTCAATTTTATATATATCCTCACGCCGTCCCACAAGGGTCCCCGAAGGGTTAGGCAGGAGTAGTTAGGTAGTACCCACACACCCAACTGACATATCTACGCCTTTGAATTGCTTCTCAGACGTATGCAGGTTTCTTCTCGATGTTTTCCTTCACCGTAAAGCTCGTGGTGTAATCAAATACTCGAACCACTCGGCTCTCTTTTATTATTATAAACAATGTTTTTACTTTTAAACCTAGGAAGGTACTAGGTTTCAGTGTCAACTTCCTATCGATCAATTGGACACTCAAAGACGGGAAAGTCAAGAGATCCATATTCAGGGTAAGTAAATTAAGGGTTGAGAGAACTGGATCTTCAGACTGAGACGATCTTGAGACTCTCTCTGCCTACCCCGAGACCATACATGACTTTTTGAAAATAATTTTAAGTCTAATCTGCCCACTGTTATAATATTTAAGGGTTCTGTGATGTAATATATGTATGTACGATGTATGTGTGAGCAAAGTTCCAACGTTATAATCGATGTATTGATTATGAACCAGACAAAATTAAAGGAAGGCAATTTAAAGAGTCATGAAACGTGGAGAGAATATTGTAAAAGAAAAATCTCTTTTCATCTGCAAACTTTTCGCAATAGCCGATACGAGAGGAACAAAACAATTTTCCGATCCCTTACAAATGTGTATCATTAAGGCGTGTGTTGCCAGGTAGATATAATATCCCACCCATTTTTCCTGCCTGTCTACATTTTAAACACACAATAGGCTCCCGACAAATGTTGGTTTTTGTTATGTACGTAACCTTATGGCATAGTCAAACATGTGAACAGTAGCTCGAGTCTCATTTTCTGTTTTACTTTCATGTTAAAGATTAAACCATCAGTACAATTATTTATGGTATTATTGCGGAAAATGTTATACGCTACTGAAATAATGATATATTTTTTAAAGAGCCGTGGTGGCCGAGTGTTTCGAATAGTTGCCTGCGACACAAAGGTCGCAAGTTCGAATCCCGACTGTACAAATGAGTTTTTCTTAACTTAAGTGCAGTGATTAGTCACACCACGAGCTTTACTGTGAAGGAAAACATCGAGAGGAAACCTGCATACGTTTGAGAAGCAATTCAAAGGCGTATGTATAGGTCGTGCTTAAGTAACGGCGACGGACACGCCATCTGTCACATTGGCACCTAAAATATATCTCTGGCGGAAAGTGGATGTGTGGGTACCACCTATACACCTCTGCCTACCCCTTCGGGGACCCTTGTGGGAAGGCGTGAGGATAGTAAATTTTTTTTTTTGCTCCGTCTGTAAAGAAAAATTTAAGCATGTCACGGTCATAGTTCGACATGCGTGTGTTTGACAAGTTCCAACTAACTACGTAGTTGTTGTACTGCCTTGTATCTCGACTGTGCCCGAAGGTTTTGCCGACCCTACGTTGAACACAAAGACGGACGGAATTACAATGTGTTTTATTGTGAAAGTTTTGTTAACATAGCAACGTACGGGATAATTTCGGGCAATATTGCAAAAAAATCGCAGTAATGGGGAAACAGTAGAATCGCGATTTCCTGGATGATAATTTTACCCAACTACTGCAGAAAGAAGGATTTCGATTGCTACTTTCCTATGAATTACAAAGATGTCTGATGCAAGTGGATGAAGCGAAAAAGGTACGTAAGACTAGAGGAAACTGGCGCTCTTATATCTGCCTGTCTGGTGAGTGACTCGGAAGGAAACGGTTTGGGAGTAAGAGGTAGCAAATAAGCGCTTATTTGCTACCAATAAGCGCTTCATATACAGATATCCGGATTTCGGGAGTAGCAGATATTACAGCAACATATTCCAGATACCCTTGCTACCAGCAGTTCGTTTCGATTAAATCTTTGTAAAATCCAAGAAAACAGTTGTGGAGAAGGAAAAGAGAATAAATGTTCAAGTTCAAGACTACCAAATCTCGTTCGCTTCATCCACGTTCATCCTTGCATCATACATGCTCGTCGATCACCCGAGGATCGCATCCTTGATCCAAAACAAACGAAACCTATTTTATTCTTAATTGAAACGCCGCCAGCATTTCAGCTCATTTATGATGCACAATAATATAATAATATATCCTCACGCCTTCCCACAAGGGTCCCCGAAGGGGTAGGCAGAGGTGTATAGGTAATACCCACACACCCACTTTCCGCCAGAGGTATATTAGGTGCCAACGTGACAGATGGCGAGTCCATCGCCGTTACTCAGCACGACTATACATACGCCTTTGAATTTCTTCTCAGACGTATGCAGGTTTCCTCTCGATGTTTTCCTTCACCGTAAAGCTCGTGGTGTGAATAATCACTGTATTAAGTTCAGAAAAACTCATTGGTACAGTCGGGATTCGAACTTGCGACCTTTGCGTCGCAGGCAACTGCTCGAACCACTCGGCCACCACGGCTTTTATGATGCACAAAAGATCGTTTTAACTAATAATCTTGCCGATACTTCACACACAAGTATATGGTGTAAATAAAGTACCTACCGATACAATACAAATATTATGACTGTGAATGTTTGAGGTGTATTTGGTTACTCAATCATGCCACAACGGCTGAACGGAAGTGGATTTTGCCACAGATCTAAATTATCACGCCATCCCACAAGGGTCCCTGAAGGCGTAAGCAGAGCAGAAGAGACCCACACACCATGTATTTTAAGTGGCGATGGCGAGTCCATCGCCTTTTCTCAAACACGATACATACATCTTTAAATTTATTCTCGGACGTATTCAGGTTTCCTGTCGATGTTTTCCTTCACCGTAAAACTCGTGCTGTAGTCTAATCACTGTACTTAAGTTAAGAATACTCATTGGTACAGTCGGTATTCGAACTTGCAATGTTTGTGTTACTGGCTACTCTAACCGCTCGGCCACCAGGACTCTCGTATATAGATTATAAGCTGGATTATAAGATTTAAGTTATATGTATATGAAAAAAAACCAATGAAATACAATTTTACGTGGGCAAAAACGCGGGACTCAGCTAAAACAGTATTATCGTACCGGTATTTGAGAAAAACCGGTATTTCGTTACAATAGCCGATACAATTGATAAAAGGCTCCTCCCACGCTATTCAGTACAATGGATATCTGATATCAATATCAGCAAAATGCTGTTTGCTTCCATACAAATACTGAAACATATGTTGAAGATTCTTTTTCGTTAAGCATTTGTTCATTTATATTTTTATTTTCTAAATAATATGTAATATTTCTTCACGCCTTCCCACAAGGGTCCCCGAAGTGGTAGGCAGAGGTGTATAGGTACTACCGTCACGCCCATTTTCCGTCATATTTTAGGTGGTAACGTGACAGATAGCGAGTCCGTCGCCGTAACTATACATACGCACGACTATACATACGCCTTTGAATTTCTTCTCAAACGCATGCAGCTCTCAATGTTTTCCTTCACCGTAAAGCTCGTGGTTTGAATAATCACTATACTTAATTTAAGAAAAACTCATTGTGACAGACGGGATTTCATCTTGCAATATTTATGTTACAGGCAACACTCGAACTACACGGAAAGGGACGTGAAGAAACGTTGACTTACGTATAAATTAAGTCAGAAAAGGTAAAGATGACCACGCTCCAACTACCTAGATCAAATTGATCGGACAGTTAAGGACGGGAACGATAAAAGTACTCGAAACTGGCGAGCTTTAATGACGAGACTGATGAATTTCGGAAAGGAGGTCTGTACAACTAGAGAGAGTTGGCACTCTACTTTCTCTGCCTATCCCATGAGAGACTAGGCGTGATGATATGTATAGCATACCATGTAAAGGTAGAAGAGTGAACGAGGGCGTGATTGTAAAGATGAAGAAAGGCATGTTACGTTGGTTTGGACACATAGAAAGGATGAGTGATGAAAGATTGACGAAACAGATATACAAAGCAAAAGTGTGTGCAAGAAGCAGAGGAAGGCCACGTTCCAACTACCTGGATCAAATCGATCGGACTCTCAAGGACGGGAACGTTAAGAGTACTCGAAACCGACGACCATGTATGAAGAGGCTGATGAATGTGGACGAAGCGAAAGAGGTATGTAAGTCTAGAGAGAACTGGCTCTCTATACTCTCTGCCTACCCCGTTAGGGACTTGGCGTGATGATATGTATAGCATACCATGTAAAGGTAAAAATAAAGTTAAGCTGAACTCAAAGCTTATTGTCTAAGTGCGCGAGCAGCTTTCAGAATGTAATTTTACTTTCGAGAATCCTCGCGAGTAAATGTCACATTTATCTTTATGTCTATTCAAATGAGATTATAACATTTGCGATACATTTTTACGTCACAGATAAAAATTCCCACTGAAAGCTTTTCGAGGGAATAATAAAATGGCGTCTTAAAATAAACCTGTGATTTATCCAATAACAATTTACGGTATCACTGGCGGCATCATATTCGCGTCACGTTTGTCAAGAAGCGGGTAGGTTCGCTCAACGGGCGGGGAGCGGACGCTTATGCTTTAGCCGTAGCGGGATACATATTGCTAGAGTTACCTTGTGTTTTCACCGTTAAATTTGATGTAGAAACATTATGTATAGATTCAATATATATCCTCACGTCTTCCGGGTCCTCGAAGATGTAGGCAGTTGTGTTAAGTAGTATCCACACACCAACTTTTCGCCAAAGATATATTTTAAGTGTCAACGTGATATATGGCGAGTCCATCGCTGTTACTCAAGCACGACTATACATACGCCTTTGAATTTCTTCTCAGACGTATGCAGGTTTCCTCTCGATGTTTTCCTTCACCGTAAAGCTCGTGGTGTGACTAATCACTGTACTTAAGTTTAGAAAAACTCATTGGTACATTGGTTCGAACTTGCGATCTTTGTGTCGCAGGCAACTCGAACCACTCAGCAACCACGGCTAAACGGCCAACCCTGGTTTAAAGTTACATATGTATTTTGTGTAACTACCTCCTGATTTAAATAAAATACGTCTATTATTATAAAGAGACATGTACATGTATGAAGAGACTGATGAATGTAGACGAAGCGAAAGAGGTATGTAAGTCTAGTGAGAACTGGCGCTCTATACTCTCTGCCTACCCCGTTAGCGACTCGGCTTGATGATATGTATGTAGGAATGTACTTTTATTATTTACTAAGCGCGCAGCTGAGGCAAGGTAAGGCTAAGTAGATCTCGCATTCAATATTGAAGCCACTCGATTTAGCTTTAATCATAATCAGCCTCCCTCCCGCTGTCAGAGACACCCCACCCTTACCATCAGCAGTTGTACGACATTGCTGTCATGCTTAACATGTGTTCGTAATTTGCGATTCTACGTCACCTTTTTACTTACCCTTGTTTATGCTTATATTGGATTCGTTTACGGAAATGATGAATAATAGGTCTTTACCTATGTAATTGGAGATTCTATAACCGGCATTTTCAGATTTTATTATCTGTGGACTGTGGCGCAATTCGAAATTCAAATAAATTTTATTCGAAAACCGTGTTATTTTAATTTGATGTACAGTCATTTGTTTTAGATAGCAGCATGGAGTTCTTCAAGAAGGGTGTGAAATGATTCCTGCAGGGTCGGCAACGCGCGAGTGATACCCCTGGTGTTGCAAGCGTCCATAGGCGGCGGTAACCGCTTACCATCAGGCGGACCGCATGCTTGTTTGCCAACCAAGTGATATAAAAAAAAAAAAAAAGATAACTTATTGATTTCGTGAAATTGTGGTAGTTTTGGCGCCATGGTTAAACTAGCCTTAGAACTTAGACTTAGAACTAGCCAGTTCTCAACCCTTATCGTTCCCATCTTTAAGTGTCCGATCGAATTGATCTAGGTAGTTCGATCGTGCCTATTCTGTCTTTGAAGAAATTCAGATATAATGTGAGTCAACCTTTCTTCAGAATCCTATCCTTGAGTGTCCGATCGATTGAGGAAATGGCGAGGCAAAAATGTCGCTTATTAATTGAGGATCAATCACTTGTGTTAGGTGTCACCCATGGGTGTGATTACAGGGCTGTGATTAACGTTATTGATGCGTCTAACAGGTCTAATAGGCGTGTCAGGTAGTTAATTCTTTTTTCGAATATTAAAGCTCGCTCTCGCAAAGCTTAAAATTATTGAGACTGAACGAACCTTTGGGGGTTTAAAGATTTTTATATAGAAATAATAATGTATAAAACTGATGATCCGTGAAAGCTAAGTGGTTCGAGTTGTTGCCTGCAATGCAAAGGTTCCAAGTTTGATCCCCAACTGTAGGTACCATAGAGATTTTCTGAACTTAGGTACAGTGATAATACGCAATACGAGCTATACGGCGAAGGAAAATATTGAGAGGAAACCTGCATATGTTTGAGATGAAATTCAAACATGTATGTATAGTCGTGCTTGAGTAACGGCGATGGACTCTGATCTGTCGGATCTGTCAAGTTGGCACCTAATACACCTCTGTCTACCCCTTCGGGAACCCTTGTGGGAAGGCGTGAGGATATATTTAATAATAAATATGAATTAAGCCAGTGGTTCGAGTAGTTATTCGCAAAGGTTACAAGTTTGATCCCTAACTGTATCATTGAGATTATCTGAACTTAAGTACAGTGATAATCGAGCGGAACCATGCATCCGTCTGAGAAGAATTTAATTCATATGTTTGTGTATAGCTGTCCTTAAGAAACGGTGATGGACTCACCAACTGGTGGCACCTAAAATACCTCGGGAGAATAGGCACACCTCTGCTCCCTTTTCGGAGACTCATACTCCACTCCTGATTAACCGATTCTAACCGGTTTCGAGTATTTAACTAAAGATAATGTAAAAATAAATAGTTGCAAATAGAAGGCATTTTTATTTCTACTTATTTAACATAGCACACTTTACTATACATACTACGAATAATAGCAGAAATAGAGCAATATCGTAATGTATATTTATTCAAACATATTATATGTACAGTCGGCATGAAAATAAAACATTCAATAACATAGTTATACATCCATCAGTCACGTTGGCATCTAAAAATATATCTCTGGCGGAAAGTGGGTGTGTGGGTACTACACATCTGCTTACCCCTTCGGGGACCCTTGTGGGAAAGCGTGAGGATATATTATTATTTTTATAAGTAAATATACCGTTAGTAATTATTATTATATGTGGAATTGTAGGGTGAGAAGTCCATGCCTGCAATGCGCTTTTCCTTAGAGTGTACTCTCTAAGTGACTACTCAAAACATTCGGTCACCATTTTTATACAACAAGAGTGGCAAACAAGCATACGGCCCACCTGATGGGAAACGGTTACCGTACCGAAGTATTACTTGCGCGTTACCACTCTGTGTTATGAGAGATATACTGTGTTGACAGCATCATAGGACTAATCCCTCTGCTGTCAACTATACAAAATATTTATTTTAGTGTATTGTTTTCCTAACTGTACCCACGCATAATATGTCCGAAGTGAGCGTCGCTTATTGTTACAAGAAACATCGATCAGGGAATGCCATTATGTTTTGTCATATTGCCATTACGCCTTGGTATCTGTTACTGTTATTTGTTTGTTTACGTCCTTACGGAATGGCGACCTGACACAGCTAGACGGGGGGCAGACCACAAAGGCTACCCGCATGATGCCTTCTACCTTCTACCACTGCACCTCTCGCCATCGACGGGGAATTCATCCCCATACCTTGGAACCACAAAGGTCTCGCACTGGGCGGTTTTAATAAAGTTTCCTTCCGCGAACGCTCAGGCTGTGGAATGAGCTCCCCGTTGTTTAGGGTCGGCAATGCTTGAATGATAGCCCTGGTGACGCAAGCGTCGTAAAAAACAGGCAATAAATCTGTGGAGTGGTCAACACTAGCATTGGACAGAAACACTTGAAAACATGGCGGAGGTAGCCCAGCAGTGGGATGTACCAGGCTAAAATCATCATCATCATTAATTCCTCTGGGTTAAGCAGTGGCTGTAGCACACACAATCCCGATGGGTCACCATGATTTTAAACCATATTAGGTTCGACTACAACCTAGTGCAATTGAATGAGAGTGTGATACTACACATCTGCCTACCTCTCTAAGGGGTGTAAAACCTTTTAGAATGAGTGAAATTTATGAAATTTGGTTTTTTGGTATGTGTAAAATTCATAAATGATGGCCATGTATAGCAATAAACTGCTCCTCTTATTTAGAATGTTTATGAAAATTATATCTTTTTCTAGAAGAGATAAAGCCGTGGTGGCCGAGTGGTTCGAGCAGTTGCCTGCGACGCAAAGGTCGCAAGTTCGAATCCCGACTGTACCAATGAGTTTTTCTAAACTTAAGTACAGTGATTAGTCACACCACGAGCTTTACGGTGAAGGAAAACATCGAGAGGAAACCTGCATACGTCTAAGAAGAAATTCAAAAGGCGTATGTGTATAGTCGTGCTTGAGTAACGGCGATGGACTCGCCATCTGTCACGTTGGCACCTAATATACCTCTGGCGGAAAGTGGGTGTGTGGGTATTACCTATACACCCCTGCCTACCCCTTCGGGGACCCTTGTGGGAAGGCGTGAGGATATATATATATATCTTTTTCTACCCTTACGTAAAAGGGAACCGATGTTAGAATGAATGAAGGAAACCGGGGAGTTTATTTCGCCGTTTCTTCTCCGGATAGGTTTTTACGGAGGTAAATGTAGTTCTATATTTAGTATGTGACGTTCAATAAATGTTACCTGTATCCTTTACGTTGAATAAAATAATATCGGTTTTGGATTTTTGTTCCATTTTCATTGCAAACACTGAATGGAATAAGATGAAAATTGGCAAAGAGAACGGGCGGAACCGCATGGCATAGCTAGTATATTAATATGTAAATAAATAACTAGATTAAACCAGATCTTATGGTAACATTTCCCCAGTAATTCATATTCAAATGATCTCTGAGTAATCTTAGGGTGACTTTTCCTAGAGTATAGTTAAGAGTAGGACACACTTGAATACAGTATAATGAAAGCTGTTACACAGCAAATCAATAGATATTCTGTGCACGCCCTTATCAGGGCTGGCCAGCACGTCGCGCTCATTAAAGTAATGAGGATGCGGGCGAAGCGAGCATTAATTGCTCGGTGACAACCCTGACTCGGGCACTTGAAACGTACGAGTTTATGTCTCTCAAGTAAGTATGTAATATTGTTTAATACTACTCTATATATATATGTATATATGTAGAGTTTAATAAGCTCTCTTTTCCCCGGAGATATATGAACATAATTATATATTCTCACGCCATCCCACAAGGGTCCCCGAAGGGGTGGCCAGAGGTGTCTAGGTAGTACCCACACACCCACTTTCCGCCAGAGATATATTTAGGTGCCTAAGTGACAGATGGCGAGTCTACCGCTGATTCTCAAACACGAATATGGGTACATTCAATGTCTTCTCAAACGTTGCATACGTTTACTTCTATTTTATTTCTCGTATTATTTATCACAGTATTCAGAAAAGCCGTGGTGGCCGAGTGGTTCGAGCAGTTGCCTGCGACGCAAAGGTCGCAAGTTCGAATCCCAACTGTACCAATGAGTTTTTCTGAACTTAAGTACAGTGATTAGTCACACCACGAGCTTTACGGTGAAGGAAAACATCGAGAGGAAACCTGCATACGTCTGAGAAGAAATTCAAAGGCGTATGCATAGTCGTGCTTGAGTAACGGCGATGGACTCGCCATCTGTCACGTTGGCACCTAATATACCTCTGGCGGAAAGTGAGTGTGTGGGTATTACCTATACACCTCTGCCTACCCCTTCGGGGACCCTTGTGGGAAGGCGTAAGGATATATTATATTATTATTCAGAAAAGCTATTTGGTACAGTGGGGATTCTAATTTGCGAACTAGACTTAAAGACATCGCTTCATCCACATTCTTCAGTCCAATGGAAAGCACAACTGCAGGAATCCTTTCACACCTTTCTTGAAACATCAACAAATCTGTGTATTTTGAACCTGTAATATCTGTGCATTCTACTTAGACCACTCGGCCCCGACGGCTCTCTAAAATAATTACGCATCTAATTAAATTAAAGGGCATTATCTAACGACCTCATCTTACCCTCAAAGGCCTAAATGGTTCGTATACCGGCATAATACGTGTTAAAACATATCCCGTCCCGTGTAACACCTTAGAAAAAAATATTATACGACCAGAGGCCTCATTCAGGGTATGAATAGGTTTTTTGCACAGTCACGTTGGTGGCAACTCGTATTATGAGGCCTTAGCAATAGGCTTTGGCGGAAACGCGCGTGGAATTAGATTTGTAAAAGCTGTAGGTAGAATCGTGTATGGGAAGTATTCGTATATTAACACATTTAACACGAGCTTTTACTAAACTCAACTTGTTTATACATATAAACAATATATCATCATCATCATCATCAGCCCACTCTAGTCCACTGCTGGACATAGGCCTCCACTAATGAGCGCCATAGCGCCCTGTCTACAGCCTGCCGCATCCAGCATCTGCCAGCAGTCCTTCGCAAATCGTACATATAATAATATATAATATAGCTGTCCCGCCCAGCTTCGCTCGGTGAAAAAGTTAAATTGCCCGTAGCACGATCGCAGCGCTACCTATCGGGTCCAATTTAATATAGCCTATGTTACTCGTGGATAATGTAACTTTCGAATGGTGAAAGAATTTTTCAAATCGGTCCAGTAGTTTTTGAGCCTATTCATTACAACCAAACAAACAAACAAACAAAGTTTTCCTCTTTATAATATTAGTGTAGATTACAAGCATTTCAACGCGATTTCACCACGGTTAAATAAGATTTAATTGTTGGTTCTGTTGTAATAGAACATATCCTATGTGCCAAATTTTATTAAATTGCGGTCAATAGTTTTCAAGTGAACAACGAATTGACATCCTCACAAAATTTTTGTAGTTATTAAAAGTTTATTAGTAGGATTTTAATAGCCGTGGTTGCCGAGTGGTCCTAGTAGTTGCCTGCAACACAAAGTTGCACGTTCGAATCCCAACGTTGCCAATGAGGAAACTAGAAACTTTCTAGAGGAAACCTGCATACGTTTAAAAGAAAATGCATAGTCTTAAGTAAATTCGTGTTTGAGTAACGGCGATGGCCTCGCCATCTGTTAGGCTACACCTAAATATTTTCATATCATCACGCCGAATTCCTCACGGGGTAGGCAGAGAGAGAGCAGAGCGCCAGTTCTTTGGAGACTTACTTTTTAAGATGCTTTCGCTTCAAGTAATTCAGCCAGAAGAGCGATCTTGTATGTATAGTCGTGCTCTACCTACTCTTTCGGGGACTTATGGAAAGGCGTGAAGATACACACAATTTTCTTACAATACCACCAAGTTTGCAAATAAGCGAACGGTCCGCCTGATGGTAAGCGGTTACCGCCGCCTTGCAACACAAACTCGCTGCTATCTTCAATTTAGACCAATATCACAAGAAATGATTAATGTAAGGGAGATAGCAGCATCATATTGTGCTCGTAGCTGTGAGACGTATGCTAAGATGAATCCCGAACATAACGTGAGGTAATCTTGTTTTTGCGTTAACAAATATCCTGATTAGCTGAGTTCATTTGTAAACACAGGATGAAATACAGCTTCGGTGGCCGAGTAGTTCAAGCCCGAACACAAAGATTGTAAGTTCGAATCCCGACTTTACCGATTACTGTTTTTGCGGTAACAAATATCCTGATTAGCTGAGTTCATTTGTAAACACAAGATGAAATACAGCTTCGGTGGCCGAGTGGTTCGAGCCCGAACACAAAGGATGTAAGTTCGAATCCCGACTTTACCGATTACTGTTTTTGCCTTAACAAATATCCTGATTAGCTGAGTTCATTTGTAAACACAAGATGAAATACAGCTTCGGTGGCCGAGTGGTTCGAGCCCGAACACAAAGGTTGTAAGTTCGAATCCCGACTTTACCGATTAATTTTTCGGAGGTCTGAAGTCTAAAGAGAACTGACGCTCTACTATCTCTGCCTACCTCGTGAAGTACTCGGCGTGATAATATGTATCCATATGTAATCCATCGCCGTTACTCAAGCACGACTATACATACGCCTTTGAATTGCTTCTCAGACGTATGCAGGTTTCCTCTCGATGTTTTCCTTCACCGTAAAGCTCGTGGTGTGACCAGTTACTGTACTGAAGTTCAGAAAAACTCATTGGTACAGTCGGCATTGGAATTTGCGATCGAACCACAGGGAGAAAAACTCATCGGTTCAGTCGGGATTCGAACTTGCGATCTAACCTCTCGGCCATTACGGCTTTTGAGAAATTCTTCCCCAGTTATACATTTACAGTACAAAGCAAAAACCTTTATAAAAAGATACGTTTAACATGGCGAGGGTACCACAGTCACGCGAATAATCACGTTAGACGTAAATTCACAGGAGCCGAGTGGATCTGACGGGAGGGAGAGGGACGGGCGCGGGTGGGAGAGGGAGAGATTTGAGGACGTACTTCACCGTAGGCTTGCCCGTCGCGGCGTGTAACGTTTTAAGTAAAAGAGAAGCCATAATATATTTACTATTTTCAAATACACTATTTTTCGGTTTCAGTTCCGTATCCTCATAAACATTCTTATTTATATTCATATTCATATCCTCACGCCTTCCCACAAGGGTCCCCGAAGGGGTTAGCAGAGGTGTATAGGTAATACCCACACACCCACTTTCCGCCAGAGGTATATTAGGTGCCAACGTGACAGATGGCGAGTCCATCGCCGTTACTCAAGCACGACTATACATACGCCTTTGAATTTCTTCTCAGACGTATGCAGGTTTCCTCTCGATGTTTTCTACTACTACTACTATGTACTATGTACTATGTAATAAAGATGAAGATAATGTAGGTATTCGGAACTAAGAAATTATTGTGAAAAGTATTAAATATTAATATCCGTTCCTGTGATAAATTTATCTACTAAATACGTAGTGGATCATACGATCTTCATTAGAGCCCAATTAGAACCTAAATTGAATAGCTACATTTTCAGGTTGAGCTAACAGGGAATTCTCAGGTGACTGGCGTCTCATTGGGCAGAGATAATTGGGTATTGTTATCAAATACGCTACAAAAGTTAAATACAGAGTTTGTCTTACAAAATAGGAGTTATCAAATATGTAAGGAATCAAATTGAAAAATATTTTTTTATAATTTTTTACATTGTTTTCGCATGAAAATCTGCTGTAATGGTAAAGTCATATGTACATGTAGAATCTAGCTTGACTTTTTAATTTCTTAAAAAGTTAAGTCGTTTAAGCTATATTTTGGAGTTAAAAATCAACACACAAATTCAATTTTTTTATCCAATTTGACCAATTTTGCTATCTTTAGAGCTATTTGTTATATTATATATCCTCATGCCTTCCCACAAGGGTCCCCGAAGGGGTGGTAACCATAGTGATTGAATCGCGGTCCGTCCACATAATATTGGCATGCGAATATTCCGATAGGTTGGTATTTATATTTACGCAGAAGGAAAACATCGAAAAGAAACCTGTATACACCTGAAAAGTATGTAAAGCCGGGGTGGCCGAGAGGTTCAAGTTGTAGCCTGCGACACAAAGATCGCAAGCTCGAATCCATACTGTACCAATGAGTTTTTCTGAACTTTATTAGTGATTAGCCACACCACGAGCTTTACGGTGAAGGAAAACATCGAGAGGAAACCTGTATAGGTCTGAGAAGAAATTCAAAGGTGTATGTATAGTCGTGCTTGAGTAACGGCGACGGACTCGCTATCTTTCATGTTAGCACCTAAATATATCTCTGGCAGAATGTGGGTGTGTGGGGACTACCTATATACTGCCTACTCCTTCGGGAATCCTTATGGGAAGGCACGAGGTATTTTTATATTATGGATATATATACTCACGCCTTCCCACAAGGGTCCCCGAAGGGGTAGGCAGAGGTGTATAGGTAATACCAATTTAATAGCCTTTTATCTCTAATCAAATGAATCCTGGTACTGACACCTTCATCTAACTAGCCATAGATTTTCAAAACCACTTTTATAGCCGACGTACCCCAAAACCGTCGGGCGGCCATGTTGGGCGCACTTCCGTTTCCGGTAAATATTATGATAATTCGCGCGACCGGAACTACGTCACCGCTGGCTGTTTGGGCGATAACCGCAATAGTTTTCATATTAAACATGAATGCAATATGAATTTGACATTATTTCAATTTGGATGAGTTCCAAATTGGTTGCCCGTTTAGTTGAGATTGTCGACTGAATATGTCAGATATGTAAAGAGCCGTGGTGGCCGAGTGGTTCGAGCAGTTGCCTGCGACGCAAAGGTCGCAATTTCGAATGCCGACTGTACCTATGAGTTTTTCTGAACTTAAGTAC
>JACCPG010009160.1:0-12324 GCA_016069955.1 Drepana arcuata
TTTCCAGTAATGAGCTCCTGGTTAAGGATTGTTATATTGTTTTGGGAACCGAGGGATTCAAATCAAATCTAAATCTTTTTATTTCACATAGGCCCAGGTGGGCACTTATAAAACGTCGAAAAAGAAGCACGGTTCGGGTTGGTCGCTTCCATGGAGAAGAACCGGCAAGAAACTCCATGGTTAATGATTAGACCTATTATGCTGCAAACACAGTATAACTCTTCGAACACAGTGGCAACGCGCAAGTGATACTTCGGTATCGTGAGCGTAAATAGTAACCGTTTCCCATCAGATGGGCCGTATGCTTGTTTGCCACTCTTGTTGTATAAAAGATAATGTGTGTATGTATGTCTAAATTAGATCCACGAAAACACAGATATTAGGGCAGACGTATGTAATGTTATCAATTGAATCAAAATCAAATCAAATCAAAATCTTTTTATTTCACATAGGCCCAGGTGGGCACTTATAAAACGTCGAAAAAAAGAGCACGGTTCGGGTTGGTCGCTTCCATGGAGAAGAACCGGCAAGAAACTCCATGGTTACTCTTTTCAAATCATTAGGCATATACAACAATAATATTTTTTCGTTACAGCAATAGTACCCAAGTATTGGGGAACAACGTAGGCCCGACAATAGGTCGTTGCTTACTATACAAAGCATACATAAAACAAGATAATTATAACAATGTTAGCAAGATCTAAGAATCTACAAAGCCTACAATGTTCTCACATTCACAAATTAGACAAATTAAACAAGTGACACAAATATTGTCATCAGTACTGTAACTAATTCTGGTCAAGATATTGAATAAATTAAAATTAAAAAAAGTAAAATTATATTGTAAAAAAAAACCCCGAAATGAGAAAAGAAAAGATTCAGAATAGTTAGAGACATCCACAAATTTGTGCCGTTTATGAGCTACCAAGGAAGCCGCATGCGCAGAAGGAACTAGAGCCAGACTTCTTTATCTTCAACGTAGTCCTTGATTTTATAATATGCTTTTTAAATCAGAACACGTTTGATAACGTTTTTGAACTTTACATCGGTCAGTTCTATAACTGACTTTGGTAGCTTGTTGTAAAAGCGTATACTATTTATAATAAAAGACTTGCTCGTTTTTGTTAATCTATATTTCGGGATTACAATTTCATGTTTACTGCGGGTATTTTTATTATGGCAGTCGCTTTTAATTTTGTAAATCCCTCGATTTTTGCGGACATATAAAATACATTCAAATATATAGAGTGAAGGCAAAGTTAGTATGTCGATCTCTTTAAATTTCTCTCTGAGAGACTCGCGAGGACCCATGCCATAGATCGCGCGGACCGCCCTCTTTTGTAGAATGAAAATTGAGTCAACGTCCGCCGCTGAGCCCCACAGCAGAATGCCATAGGACATAATACTGTGGAAATAAGCATAGTATACTAGCCTAGCTGTGGCTACATCAGTTAAATGCTTTATTTTCCGTACTGCATACGCAGCTGAACTTAACCGACCTGAAAGTGTTCTAATGTGCGGGCCCCACTGCAATTTTGAATCGATGGTAATTCCTAGGAATACAGTTTCCGCTATAGCATCAAGTTTGTTGCCGTCAAGATTTAAATTCAGATCCCGTTGTGTTACATTTGGTAAAGAGAACTTAAGATATTTCGTTTTGTTTGGATTCAGTAAAAGATTATTAGCTGCGAACCATTTCGAGAGAACAGTTAAACTTTCATTAACATGCAAGACATTTGTATTTTTCCTATCTATTTTAAAAATTAGCGATGTGTCATCAGCAAAGAGAATAATATCCGATAACTTGGCCATCATATAAGGGAGATCATTGATATAAACAAGAAATAGAAAAGGACCGAGAATTGAACCTTGGGGTACGCCCATCTTGACTAAGGACCCGGAGGACGTCGCCCCATTTACATTAACTTTTTGCTGTCTGTTTGATAAATATGAGAGAACAAGATCAGCAGCGAGTCCACGAATTCCGTAGTGGTGTAATTTACATATCAGTGTGTTGTGGTCGACGCAATCGAACGCTTTCGAGAGATCACAGAATATGCCAATGGCATCCTGGGACTTCTCCCAGGATTCCAGAATGTGAGTGACGAGTTTTACCCCCGCATCCGTTGTCGACCTACGCTTCGTGAAACCAAACTGTTGACTATGCAGAATGCCGTTTGAGTTGAAATGATATGACATCTGGTCCAACATGATTTTTTCATAGACTTTACTCAATGCTGGAAGCACAGATATAGGTCTATAACTAGAGCGATCATTCTTACAACCCGATTTAAAAATTGGTACTACTTTACTATGTTTCATTAGATCAGGAAACTCGCCACTGTCCAAGCATTGATTGAATATGTCTGCTAGGACAGGAGCGATTGATTCAATGATATCTCCAAGAACCTTAACGGATATTCCCCATAAGTCTTCAGTATTTTTCATATTGAGACTTTTAAACGCGGATTTAATTGTACTTATACTTATTGTTTTAAATTTGAAGTCTTGTATGTCCTCAGTAAAGTTTTCTTTTAAAAGAGCTTCAGCCAATGTCGAAGAAGAGGGGAGAGATTTTGTAACTTCCACTGGAATATTCGTGAAGTAATTTTCTAGTGTCTCCGCCACTTCTTGTTTATCAGAAATGGTCCGATTATCTATTTTCAACGACAATTCATTCTGATCTTGTTTTTGTGTCTTTCCAGTTTCTCTGTTAATAACTTGCCACACAGTTTTTATTTTATTATTAGAAATACCTATTTTATTAGTTATTAATAGTGATTTTGCTTGAGCGCAGACACTTTTAAATATTTTGAATAGTTTCTAACATAATTATGGAAAGCTGGATCTGTAGTTAGAGATTTTTCATAATATAAATTGTATAAATTATCTCTGCTTTTTCTTATTCCCGCAGTGGCCCATGCACTAAATTTAGATTTAGAATTTACTTTAACTGTTTTCAAAGGACATATTTTATTGAATTCCTGGCAGACTTTAGAAAATAATGTGCCGTAGTTAATATTGGGGTCCTTTGAATCAAAACTAGTGTTTGTTAGGTTGTTTACAACATTATCATTAAATGATTTTAATTTATTTTTCGTAAGAGGTCTAATTTGAACAGTTTTAGCAAAGTCTATCTTTTTGCCTAGATCAAAAGATACAAGTTGACCAGTATGGTCTGACCTAATGCCACTAATTAAGAACGAGTTTTTAACGTTACAATATTAAAAAAGGAATATTAAAAAAAACTGTGCCGAATTACCCTATCTTCATGATATGTAAAGACCAACGTTGGCAACAGTTATTTTATCAATGTATATAATAAAGAGGAAATATATGAGATGTATATTATGAGAGCCGCGGTGGCCGAGTGGTTCGAGTAGTTGCCTGCGATATAAAGGTCGCAAGTTCGAATCCCCACTGTACCAATGAGTTTTCCTGAACTTAAGTACAGTGATTCGTCACACCACGAGCTTTACGGTGAAGGAAACATCGAGAGGAAACTTGAATACGTCTGAGAAGCAATTCAAAGGCGTATGTATAGTCGTGCTTGAGTAACGGCGATAGACTCGCCATCTGTCACGTTGGCAACTAAAATATATCTCTGGCGGAAAGTGGGTGTTGTGGGTACCTATACATACACCTCTACCTACCTACTGCCTACCCCTTCTAGGACCCTTGTGGGAAGGCGTGAGGAATATATCTAATCCTGTTAGTAGTATTATAAAGGCGAAAGTTTGTGAGTAACTATGTATGCTATTACTCAATCACGCCAGAACGGCTGAACGGAATTGAATGAAAGTTGGCACAGAGATAGATTATTAGCTGGATTAACACATAAGATAAGAGACATATAAGAGACACATATTTTGTTCTGAAAATAAATCTAGATAAAATGTATGGGAATAAAATAACCCATTGAATTTATATGTATTATATACTAGCTGTGCCCGCGACTTCGTCGGCGTAGGCAGCTTTTTTTTACCTTTCGTAAAAAAAAACTTTTTTTTCAACAAAAAGTATCCTATGTTACTTCTAATACCTCCGAGAATATGTGTACAAAGTTTTGTGACGATCGGTTAAGTAGTTTTTACGTGAAAGCGTAACAAACAAACTTACATTCACATTTATAATATTAGTAAGGATTCAAGTTCCTAGATCAAATCGATCGGACGCTCAAGGACGGGAACTTAAAGAGTACTCGAAACCGACGAGCATGAATGAAGAGACTGATGAATGTGGACGAAGCGAAAGAGGTATGTAAGTCTAGAGAGAAGTGGCGCTCTATACTTTCTACCTAACGTTAGGGACTCGGCGTGATGTATCTATGTATAAAACATTTTTGAACCTGGACCCAGACTAAGTTATACTTTGTTATGGTCTAGTCTAGACCAGTCGCAACTTCTTTTAGGTCATGCCCCACCGTAACATTTCTAATATGATACATATATTTTTTAGCTTCTAAAATGTTTCTAAAGATAGCTTCTTTAGAAACATTTTAGAAGGAAAGGTAGAGGGGAAGAGAGGAAGAGGAAGACCAAGATTAACATACATGGGTCAGATTAAGGAAAAAAATTCTCTCATGACGTATAAGGAGGTCAAGGAGGTTGCGCTGGACAGAAGCGAATGGAGGGGACTGCATCAGAGACGCCGACAAGAGCCCAGCTCTTAAATTTGTGATGATGATGATGATGATTTTTTAGAAATAACCCAAAGCTAAAGCGTAAAAGTCGTGTCCATTTTTTAATTGCCCCCATTGGGGCGTAGTTCTCACGTTGGGAAACACTGGTCTAGACGCTGCTATGCAAAAATGTGTGAGACCGCGGGGCATGGTACTTGACCAGGGTCATATTGTATCTCGTATTGATAACAGCTAAAATATTGTTTTATAACATACTTATTCTACACAGTGTGTGCAATCCAGAGCAGGGCGCGAAAATTGTTTTAAATAACCGGTATTAACCAGTTTCAAAACTGGTGTTATCTGGTTATTAAAGAAACGAAAGGTTGATTAACTAATTTTTTTTTTTTTTTTAATTCTTCAAGAGTGGCAAACAAGCATACGGCCCACCGGATGGAAAACGGTTACCGAAGCCTATTTACGCTTACAATACCGAAGTATCACTTGCGCGTTGCCACTCTGTGTTCGGAGAGTTATACTGTGTTGGCAGCATAATGAGACTAATCCCTCGGCTGCCAACACAATACAACAATCCGCCCCCCACCCCAAGGAGCTCATTAGCTTTATCATTAGAGCATCATTAGTACCATCTCTATGGCAGGTAGGTATTTTTTTTTACTGTGCTTCTTTTTCGACGTTTTATAAGTGCCCACCTGGGCCTATGTGAAATAAAAAGATTTTGATTTGATTTGATTTTATCTTCTTAATTAAAAAGCTGTGGCTTCACTTCATTTCTGGATTACAACATCCATCATACGTGTTATTTCAGATAAAAATAAACTCTTTTAAGGACTTTTACTTGCTTACTTCTCTTCTTCTTACTTTCTCTTTGTCTGATCAATGAGACACGAGTCTTGAAAGGGACACCAATGCCATCTATCGGCGACTAAAACAATTACTTCACAATTATCTTTTAACTCGTGTAAGCAGTTCGAAATATAAATTAAATACAGTTTGAAATCAAAGTAAACATGTTCTTATCGTGCGGTCAATAAGTTGCGTAATCAATATTTCTGGATAGCTTATCTGGCTCTCGAGTGTGCCTTGAGAAGCTGTGGGTATTTTTTTTTATTTTGTGTATTTGTTGCAAGGGCTTTTGAGTTTTGACGTATGTCAGAGTGATGCATTACCTTTATTGCACTTTCTCTGTTATTCGAATTTCGAACTAGCACCGCGCGAGCAAATGTGTTTTTTTTATATTTTTATATTATATTTTAAGCGGGCTTTACCCCGCAAAAAATTGGTTACATTGGATTTTTTTTTGTAATTTCATAATAATAATAATATATATCCTCACGCCTTCCCACAAGGGTCCCCGAAGGGGTAGGCAGAGGTGTATAGGTAATACCCACACACCCACTTTCTGCCAGAGGTATATTAGGTGCCAACGTGACAGATGGCGAGTCCATCGCCGTTACTCAAGCACGACTATACATACGCCTTTGAATCTCTTCTCAGACGTATGCAGGTTTCCTCTCGATGTTTTCCTTCACCGTAAAGCTCGTGGTGTGACTAATCACTGTACTTAAGTTTAGAAAAACTCATTGGTACAGTCGGGATTCGAACTTGCGACCTTTGCGTCGCAGGCAACTGCTCGAACCACTCGGCCACCACGGCTCATTTATCATTGTAATTTTATCCTATATAATATATATATATATATTATAGGATAAAATTACAAATATATATATATATATATATATATATATATAATTTTATCATATATAATAATAATAATTTCTAGGGCCCACTCGCCCATACCGCGTACCCTCACTGGATGGACTGGTCTAGGATTGTGTCTGAATGTTTGAAGTATTATGAGCGCAATATATGTCAGAGTGCTTTGTACATTTAATATATTTTATATTAGCTGTGCCCGCGACTTCGTCCGCGTGGTTATTAATAAAAAAGTTTAGTTTCTAAAATAAAAGTAGTCTAATTTACTCCTTTTTACATCAGGTAGCTGCCAGTGAAAGTCCCGTCAAAATCGGTCCAGCCAGCTAGCGGTTTCAGAGATTAGTCGGAACAAACAGACAGACAGACAAAAAATAAATCTGGCATATGTACCGTGTATACATTCATATATGCATTTAGTAAAAAGTGTTTTTTTTTTTATATTACATTCGGGACTAGGTCAACTTGTGTGGAATTCTCCCGAAGTATTTATTTTTAATGGTGAATTCTCTTCACAGCGTCCCTGGGCGACATGGGCGGCAGCGGCACCAGCTCCTCGTCCTCCCACATGTCCCCCGGCTGGCAGGTCAATGACATCGAGCTGGACCTCCCCGGGGAACTGTCCATGAAGTTAGTACTTAGATTTTTATGTCTCATCTCTGAATTTGGTCCGATAAGCCGAAATGTTCGAAAGTCTGTCTCAGGCATTGGTAGCGGCGGCGGCTGTTCACGCCTTCCCACAAGGGTCCCCGAAGGGGTAGGCAGAGGTGTATAGGTAATACCCACACTCCCACTTTCCGCCAGAGGTATATTAGGTGCCAACGTGACAGATGGCGAGTCCATCGCCGTTACTCCAGCACGAGTATACATACGCCTTTGAATTTCTTCTCAGACGTATGCAGGTTTCCTCCCGATGTTTTCCTACACCGTTCAGCTCGTGATGTGACTAATCACTGTACTTAAGTTCAGAAAAACTCATTGGTACAGTCGGGATTCGAACTTGCGACCTTTGCGTCGGAGGCAACTGCTCGAACCACTCGGCCACCATAATCTACTTTAATTAATTTCATATTATGCTGGAAGTGTTGACGTGGTTTGTCCCCCTAGCGAGGCGCTACTGGCACTGCCAGCACTGGGCGTATTCAAGCAGGAGGCCCCGTCGCCCACCTCTGGGGCCGTGTTGTCCCCCACACGCCGCGCCTGGGGACCGCGCCGCCCTGACGACCGACAGGTACCAGTCCTCTTACTTATTGTGTTGTAGGCAGAAGTGTCATGACACCCACTTTTTTCTAATGGTACTTTTCGGTGCCAACACAACAATGGTGAGACGGGCTATTCGTTTTTTTATTTTTTTTTAATACCACTTGGGTGGCAAACAAGCATGCGGTCCGCCTGATGTTAAGCGGTTACCGCCGCCTATGGACGCTTGCAACAACAGGGGTAATACTCGCGCGTTACCGACCCTGCAGGAATCTTCTCACACCCTTTTTGAAGAACTCCATGCTGTACTCTTCGACTGTTCGAATTCATACATATTTGTTTTATTTTTTTACAAAAGTATACAGGTATCTATCTGTCCTCATCATATTTTTACAAAAGTATACAGGTATCTATCTGACCTCATCATATTTTTACAAAAGTATACAGGTATCTATCTGACCTCATCATATTTTTACAAAAGTATACAGGTATCTATCTGACCTCATCATATTTTTACAAAAGTATACAGGTATCTATCTGACCTCATGATATTTTTACAAAAGTATACAGGTATCTATCTGACCTCATCATATTTTTACAAAAGTATACAGGTATCTATCTGACCTCAACATATTTTTCTGTATGGATATCCACTAAACTTTTATTTAAAAGAGGCCAGGTCATTGTGTTATTGGAGTCGAGTCCAAATGAGTTTGTTTGCATTTGGCCATTTGCAGGAAGTGTAGGGTAATACACATATTATGAATTTAGATAACTTCCGGGTGTAACACTTTCAAATCGTGCTTGAGAAGCGCCGACAGACTCGCCATGTCTCTTACTGCTTAGCTCATAAGGCCTTTGCAAGGACACATGAAGGAATACGAACATTTAGTGAACTGAACTTCAGTACAGTGATTAGTTACACCACGAGCTTTACGGTGAAGGAAAACATCGAGAGGAATCTCACAAATCTGAGAAGCAATTCAAAGGCGTATGTATAGTCGTGCTTGAGTAACGGCGATGGACTCGCTAAAGTGGGTGTATTTGTATTACCTATAAACCTCTGACTACCCCTTCGGGGACCCTTGTGGGAAGGCGTGAGGATACATATATACATAGTAAAGACCTCGATGCAGTACTAATAACGCTTGCCTCCTATCAGGTCACAAGCATGGTGGTCGATGCCAACCGCGAGGGCATGGACGAGGGTTGCCAACAGTCTCCCACACATGGCGCCATGATACTGCAGCATGGTAAGATGTTCTTCAGGTCTCCACCAGGGTCTGAGATGAACTATGCTATAACGTACCATCACGCCGAGTCCCTCAGCTGGTAGGCAGAGCGAGTAGAGCGTGATTATAATGTAGACTTACAGACCTCTTTCGCTTCACCCACTCCACTCATTCTTTCAAGTCCTACCATTAATATTAATGCGAAAATTTGTGGGTTTTTTCCTCTTTCGCGCAAAAACTGCTGAACGCAATTAAATAAAATTTGGCACAGAGATAGTACTTATATACCTCTGCCTAGACGTGAAGATATATATAGATATATATATATATATCTAATATTAATATATCTATATATATAGATATATATATATATTTATATATATATATCTAATATCTTATATATATAATTATCTTATTAATATTATAAATGTGAAAGTTTGTAAGTTTGGATGTTTGCGGTTCTTTCACGGCAAAACGGCTGAACCGATTTGGCTGAAAGTTGAAATTGTGATAGCTCATACCTAGGAATAGGACATACATAATTTTTTTTGGATCCTGAAAAATTCAAAGTTCTTATATTATAATGTATATGCTCTTTCACGGCATAGCGGCTGAACCGATTCTAATTTCCAAAGCTACTTTTTCGAACTCCACGCGGGCGAAGCCGCGGGTTTAAGCTAGTAGAAACTTTTAAACTACTTATCACAATCCCACAAATGGGGTGTCGTTGGAAGCATCTTAATTTCGATGTTTTTTTATTTTTGATGATGGTGTGCTACATAAATGTAACCACGCTGAGTCTCTCACGGGGCAGGCAGAGAGAGTGCAGCGCCAGTTCTCTCTAGACTGACATTTTGGTGTGATGACCAACAGGCAGTCCGGAGAGCATGCAGTGCCAACCGATGCTACCACCTGGCGCCCTCATGCCCATGAATGGATACCACTCACCAGTCGAGGAGAATAAGAGTAAGTGGATTTGACTACCCGGACGAGAGCAGTGCCGGATTATCTCGGGCTATGTAGCAAATTCTATCAAAGGATCTTTAAGTTAATCTGCATACGTCTGAGAAGCAATTCAAAGTATGTATAGTCGTGCTTGAGTAACGGCGACGGACTCGCCATCTGTCATGTTGGCACCTGATATATATCTCTAGCGGAAAGTACACCAGTGCCTAATCCTTCAGGGACCCTTATGGGAAGACGTGAGCATATGTATATATATATATGTATATATATATATATATATATATATATATATATATATATGTATATAAATATATATATAATCGAATAATAAAGAAGTCCACCCTTGGTGTGACCGCATTGAGAGTAAGCAGCGGTCGCATGACAGGCGCCAATTTAAATAGATCGGTGGTTGTCGCCAGACCCAGGGCTGCTGATGTGTTCCCCAGTGAGCTCCCTCGACGGGTTCCTGCACTCGCCCGTACAGCAGCGCTCTGAGAGCAGCTTCAAAGACGACACCAGGTGATTGTATACCTTATTTTATCTACCTATCTATACTAATAAATAAAATCGGAGTGTCTGTTTGTAATATTAACACAACCGCTTTTTACTAAATGCATATGAGCGTGAATGAGGGCGTGATTGTAAAGATGAAGGAAGGCATGTTACGTTGGTTTGGACACATAGAAAGGATGAGTGAACAAAGATTGACGAAACAGATATACAAAGCAAAAGTGTGTGCAAGAAGAGGCAGAGGAAGGCCACGTTCCAACTATCTGGATCAAATAGATCGGACTCTCAAGGACGGGAACGTTAAGAGTACTCGAAACCGACGAGCATGTATGAAGAGACTGATGAATGTGGACGAAGCGAAAGAGGTATGTAAGTCTAGAGAGAACTGGCGCTCTATACTCTCTGCCTACCCCGTTAGGGACTTGGCGTGATGATATGTATGTATGTATGCATATGGATGTATACACAGTACATACACAATTTCTTTTTTTTTATCTTTGTGTGTCTTTCTGTCTGTTTGTTCCGGGTAATCTGTGAAATGGCTGGACTGATTTTGACGGGGCTTTCACTGGCAGATAGCTGATGTAAAATGGAGTAACTTGGCCACTTTTAATTTCGAAACTGTTTTTTTTATGATCAAATTCCACACGGGCTAAGTAGCGGGCACAGCTAGTTAGCAATAAGATTCATATTTATATAATAACGTGGTCTAATATAATGTGGTCCAATATTCTATATAACGTGGTCCGCGGTGGCTGAGTTCCCAACTACCAAAGAATGTTTCTGAACTTTAGTACAGTGATTAGTCACACCACGAGCTTTACGGTGAAGGAGAACATCGAGAGGAAACCTGCATACGTCTGAGAAGAAATTCAAAGTAGGTATAGGCGCAATTGAGAAAAGGCGATGGACTCGCCATCTCTTACCTTGGCACCTTAAAAATAAAACTCTGGCGGAAAGTGGGTGTCTGGGTACCACCTATACGCCTCCTTCCACCTTTGGGGACCCTTCTGGGAAGCCGTGAGGATGTATATGTTGCCAGAGCTTAGTTTGCAGTCTATCAATTGTTCTTATTAACCCCCTCCCCCCCCTAACCCACCAGATTCCAGTACGTACTGGCGGCGGCCACTTCTATAGCCACGAAGCAAAACGAGGAGACCCTCACGTACCTCAACCAGGGTCAGCCGTACGAGGTGAAGCTGAAGAAGCTCGGGGACCTCTCGCACTACAAGGGGAAGATACTCAAGGTATATAAAATGGTTTCAACCGCGTTGAATAACTCTCATACGTGGTTGTTGCGTAAATCCCGCCTCTAAACCTATACAAATAAATAAAATTGTAGTGTTTGTTTGTAATATTATAATAAACGCTTTTTACTAAATGCATATATACAAAAAAATATATATATTTTGTCTGTCTGTCTGTCGGTATGTCTGTATGTACCGCGTAATCTCTGAAACGGTGATCTCTCGACCGATTTTAACGGGACTTTCACTGGCAGATAGCTGGTGTAAAAAGGAGTAACTTAGGCTACTTTTATTTTAGAAAGTGAAATATATATATTTTTGTTAAATTCCGTTTTCGTTTCCGAGCCGTGGTGGCCTTTTAAATGTCTTCTCAGACGTATGCAGGTTTCCTCTCGATGTTCTCCTTCACCGTAAAGCTCGTGGTGTGACATAATCACTGTACTTAAGTTTTTAGAAAAACTCATTGGTACAGTCGGGATTCGAACTTGCGACCTTAGCGTCGCAGGCAACTGCTCGAACCACTCGGCCACCACGGCTCTAGTGTAAATACAATGTCTATTTGCAGAGCGTGATCAAGATATGCTTCCACGAGCGCCGGCTGCAATACATGGAGCGGGAGCAGATCGCGCAGTGGCACCAGGAGCGACCTGGGGAGAGGATCCTCGAGGTAACTGAGCCAGACTGTTCTCAAAACCCTCACATTGAGGGCATTGCATATACATTAGATGAAATATGGCATATAGATAATAATAATAATAATAATACCTATAAGAGCCGTGGTGGCCGAGTGGTTCGAGCAGTTGCCTGCGACGCA
>JACCPG010009161.1:0-12287 GCA_016069955.1 Drepana arcuata
ACCTACACACATATCATCACGCCGAGCCCCTCACGCTAGGCAGAGAGAGTAGAGCGCCAGTCCTCTCTAGACTTACAGACCTACATACATATCATCACGCCGAGCCCCTCACGCTAGGCAGAGAGAGTAGAGCGCCAGTTCTCTCTAGACTTACAGACCTACATACATATCATCACGCCGAGCCCCTCACGCTAGGCAGAGAGAGTAGAGCGCCAGTGCTCTCTAGACTTACAGACCTACATACATATCATCACGCCGAGTCCCTTACGCTAGGCAGAGAGAGTAGAGCGCCAGTCCTATCTAGACTTACAGACCTACATACATATCATCACGCCGAGTCCCTTACGCTAGGCAGAGAGAGTAGAGCGCCAGTCCTCTCTAGACTTACAGACCTACATACATATCATCACGCCGAGTCCCTCACGCTAGGCAGAGAGAGTAGAGCGGCAGTCCTCTCTAGACTTACAGACCTACATACATATCATCACGCCGAGTCCCTCACGCTAGGCAGAAAGAGTAGAGAGCCAGTCCTCGGTAGACTTACAGACCTACATACATATCATCACGCCGAGTCCCTTACGCTAGGCAGAGAGAGTAGAGCGCCAGTCCTCTCTAGACTAACAGACCTACATACATATCATCACGCCGAGTCCCTCACGCTAGGCAGAGAGAGTAGAGCGCCAGTCCTCTCTAGACTTACAGACCTACATACATATCATCACGCCGAGTCCCTCACGCTAGGCAGAGAGAGTAGAGCGCCAGTCCTCTAGACTTACAGACCTACATACATATCATCACGCCGAGCCCCTCACGCTAGGCAGAGAGAGTAGAGCGCCAGTCCTCTTTAGACTTACAGACCTACATACATATCATCACGCCGAGTCCCTCACGCTAGGCAGAGAGAGTAGAGCGCCAGTCCTCTCTAGACTTACAGACCTACATACATATCATCACGCCGAGTCCCTTACGCTAGGCAGAGAGAGTAAAGCGCCAGTCCTCTGTAGACTTATAGACCTACATACATATCATCACGCCGAGTCCCTCACGCTAGGCAGAGAGAGTAGAGCGCCAGTCCTCTCTAGACCTACATACCTACATACATATCATCACGCCGAGTCCCTCACGCTAGGCAGAGAGATTTGATCTAGGTAGTTGGAACGTGGCCTTCCTCTGCCTCTTCTTGCAGACACACTTTCGCTTTGTATATCTGTTTCGTCAATCTTTCTTCACTCATCCTTTCTATATGTCCAAACCAACGTAACATGTCTTTCTTTATCTTAACAATTACACGCTCGTAACTCTCTAGTATATAAAAGTGATAACGGTATATGTCTACTAATCCTGTGTATTAGTTTCCTTTTTGTCCACAATGAATCCACACTTTGAATGTCTTCTCAGACGTATGCAGGTTTCCTCTCGATGTTTCCCTTCACCGTAAAGCTCGTGGTGTGCCTCACTGTAATTAAATGTAGAAAAACTCCTCACTCCAGTCGGGATTGGAACTCGCGCCGTTTGCGTGGCAGGCGGGTGCTGCGACCTCTCGGCCACGCCGCCTCCTCTTGTCCTGACGTATAAGTGGTATGGTATCGCAGTGCAGGCGCAACACAGGTTTCCTCTCGATGTTTCCCTTCACCGTAAAGCTCGTGGTGTGCCTCACTGTAATTAAATGTAGAAAACCGCCTCACTCCAGTCGGGATTGGAACTCGCGCCGTTTGCGTGGCAGGCGGGTGCTGTGACCTCTCGGCCACGCCGCCTCCTCTTGTCCTGACGTATAAGTGGTATGGTATCGCAGTGCAGGCGCAACACAGGTTTCCTCTCGATGTTTCTCTTCACCGTAAAGCTCGTGGTGTGACTAAACTGTACTCAAGTACAGCAAAACTCTTTAGTACAGTCGGGATTCGAGCTTGCAATTTTTGCGCCACGTCTGCTTGGATAATAGGTATCTAAAACATCGCACTGTTTGTGGAATCAGATTGTCGTATCGTTCAGTAACGTTTGAGTATCGCTTTAGGACGGACAGGCGCCGAAAACATTCCTTTATATCCTCACGCCTTCCCACAAGGGTCCCCGAAGGGGTAGGCAGAGGTGTATAGGTAATACCCACACACCCACTTTCCGCCAGAGGTATATTAGGTGCAGTGACAGATGGCGAGTCCATCGCCGTTACTCAAGCACGATTATACATCCGCCTTTGAATTTCTTCTCAGACGTATCCAGTTTTCCTTCACCGTAAAGCTCGTGGTGTGACTAATCACTGTACTTAAGTTCAGAAAAACTCATTGGTACAGTCGGGATTCGAACTTGCGACCTTTGCGTCGCAGGCAACTGCTCGAACCACTCGGCCACCACGGCTTTTCATCGTTCAACGTTCCTTTATCATCATTATGTACTGATAATAAGATAATCTATACTTATATGTATTATCAAACGATCTATGAGCACGTGGTAAATCAATTACTTTGATATGCGGCTGTGCCACCACGAGCTGTAAGGTGAAGGAAAACATCGAGAGGAAACCTGTGTTGCGCCTGCACTGCGATACCATACCACTTATACGTCAGGACAAGAGGAGGCGGCGTGGCCGAGAGGTCACAGCACCCGCCTGCCACGCAAACGGCGCGAGTTCCAATCCCGACTGGTGTGAGGAGTTTTTCTACATTTAATTATAGTGAGGCACACCACGAGCTTTACGGTGAAGGGAAACATCGAGAGGAAACCTGTGTTGCGCCTGCACTGCGATACCATACCACTTATACGTCAGGACAAGAGGAGGCGGCGTGGCCGAGAGGTCACAGCACCCGCCTGCCACGCAAAAAGCGCGAGTTCCAATCCCGACTGGAGTGAGGAGTTTTACCTACCCTACCCTTCACTACCCTTCCGCTTGGTTTCAGACAAGCACACAACATCTAACTCGCTCTCTGTCATAACATCGATCAATTCGTTCATCTTATCAGCCATACCTCCTCTTACATTCCATACACCCATCCTACACTCCACACTCCACTTCCCGCCGTGAGGCACTCCGCGTGATGGGTGGCGGTCCCCATCGCCGCACTGTGCTAGATTTTTCGCACCAGCGGGGACGGACTGGTGCGCGTCGCCTCGGGGGCACGCCCTAGGAATCGCGACGTGCACGCTTCCACTGGGATGCCCTCCTATTCCTTCCTCCCTTCAATAATGTCGTCATTGTGTCATCTTTGGAGCTATATGTTGTATTGCATCGTCATGAGGATATATTGACAACACACGACAACTTGTAGAAGACAACTGTTGTATTTTTTACCACGCTTTTTTTTTTTATTATCTTCTTACGTATGTTAGTATGTAACGGAAACTTTGAACATGATTTTGACCTCCTTAAAACGTCAGATTAAATCAAAATTTTGCATACTTCACAAGGGCCGATGACAATCCATACTTGGATAGTCAGAATTAGCGATGGTGTCTAAAATAAATTAATTTTAAAATAAAACCGTGTTAATAATAAATAGAAAGTAGCATTGCAGTGATTCTGAACGCACTCCGCTTTGCAAGTTATGACAGTACTAGCTTAATCCCGCGGCTTCGCCCGCGTGGAGTTCGAAAAAGTAGCTTTGAAAATTTTCCTGCTAGAATCGGTTCAGCCGCTATGCCGTGAAAGAGCATCATACATTATAATATAAGAAGTGTGAATTTTTCCGGATTAAAAAATACATATCATCACGCCAAGTCCCTAACGGGGTAGGCAGAGAGTATAGAGCGCCAGTTCTCTCTAGACTTACATACCTCTTTCGCTTCGTCCACATTCATCAGTCTCTTCATACATGCTCGTCGGTTTCGAGTACTCTTAACGTTCCCGTCCTTCAGAGTCCGATCTATAGGCTACATTTGAATCTTTCGGGATTCAAATGTAGCCTATGTCTTAATCCTGGCTATAAGCCACCATAAAAAAATATCAGTAAACCGGCTTTTTTTTTCAATAAAAAGTATCCTATGTTACTTCTTATACCTCCAGGAATATGTGTACAAACTTTCATGATAATCGGTTAAGTAGTTTTTACGTGAAAGCGTAACAAACAAACTTACATTCACATTTATAATATTAGTAAGATTGACATTTGAACATATTAACGCTGTCAATCAAATCAAAACCACTCTGTAAGCGTGTTTTTTAGTTTTTTATTTCTGAGACAGCCTGTGTATATAATCCAGGGAATTTGAAGGATGCGAACATAATATTTTCTTAACTTTGCTGCGAGGGGAGATACGGCCGGTCAGTGAGGTTATATTTTTATTAGTGTTGAGTACAGACAAGGAGACAATTGACGAGCCGTTTTTTATTCAACTTGGGTAGAAAACTCCATGCTGTACTCTCCAAGGAAAACCTCAACGGGGAGCTCATTCCACAGCCTGAGCATTCGGAAGGAAACTCCTTTGGAACCGCACAGTGCGAGACCTTTGTGGTTCCAAGGTATGGCGATGAATTCCCCGTCGATGGTGCGGATTCCGACTGCTCCGATGAGAACTGAACTTAAGTACAGTGATTAGTCACACCACGAGCTTTAAGGTGAAGGAAAACATCGAGAGGAAACCTGTGTTGCGCCTGCACTGCGATACCATACCACTTATACGTCAGGACAAGAGGAGGCGGCGTGGCCGAGAGGTCACAGCACCCGCCTGCCACGCAAACGGCGCGAGTTCCAATCCCGACTGGCGTGAGGAGTTTTTCTACATTTAATTACAGTGAGGCACACCACGAGCTTTACGGTGAAGGGAAACATCGAGAGGAAACCTGTGTTGCGCCTGCACTGCGATACCATACCACTTATACGTCAGGACAAGAGGAGGCGGCGTGGCCGAGAGGTCACAGCACCCGCCTGCCACGCAAACGGCGCGAGTTCCAATCCTGACTGGAGTGAGGAGTTTTTCTAAGTTTATTTACAGTGAGGCACACCACGAGCTTTACGGTGAAGGGAAACATCGAGAGCAAACCTGCATACGTCTGAGAAGACATTCAAAGGCGTATGTATAGTCGTGCTTGAGTAACGGCGATGGACTCGTCCCCTGTTACGTTGGCACATAAAATATCTGCCTGTAGTGCTTGAGTAGTTACTACCAATACATATCTGCCTACCCCTTCGGGGACCCTATTCTATTGGGAAGGAATATATATTTATTATTTATACCAATACTACTAGATAGAGTACTCGAAACCGACGAGCATGTATGAAGAGACTGATGAATGTGGACGAAGCGAAAGAGGTATGTAAGTCTAGAGAGAACTGGCGCTCTATACTCTCTGCCTACTCCGTTAGGGACTCGGCGTGATGATATGTATGTATGTATGTATACCAATACCGATTTCGGTAATTTTTTTTATTTGTAACTTAGTTGAAAGAACCTGACTGCGTTTACCCTCCGCCATCCCTTGCACCTCCAAACACAATTTCAACCCTTGTGTTCGCGTCTGTACCTCTCAGACCCGTGTTTTCTTAGGGTGCGTGTCTGTCCATAGATAAGACCACGGGTCACTTTAACATTAGTTATATATATACTAGCGACCCGTCCCGGTTTCGCACGGGTGGCCATACATAGCCTACTAGCTGTGCCCGCGACTTCGTCGGCGTAGACAGCTTTTTTACCTTTCGTAAAAAAACATTTTTTTTCAACAAAAAGTATCCTATGTTACTTCTAATACCTCCAAGAATATGTGTACAAAGTTTTATGACGATCGGTTAAGTGGTTTTTACGTGAAAGCGTAACAAACAAACTTACATTCACATTTATAATATTAGTAAGGATGTCACTCGGAGTGAGTATAGTTTTCCAATGGTGAAATAATTTTTGAATTCGGGCCAGTAGTTTCGGAGAACAAACAAACAATAATTTCTTTCCGCTTTACAATATTAGCATAGATGACACGTCACCGTCACGCATCGCGCTCGCAAGACTTCTTGTGCGTGCTGTCATACATACAGCCTGATCTCGTGGTGTGCCTCACTGTAATTAAATGTACGTCATTCTGCCTGACCTCTAGTGAAATTGTAATAGGACGTTGAATGGTTTACAAAGGGCGTTCTTCTCCCTTTAAAGCTTAAGAAAATAGTGATTAGCGAAAAACTTCTCTAAGAGAGGCTATCTGTATGCTTATTAGGGTTCGCTCGACACTTGACAAGCCCCCCTTGTGTTTACGTATGGTACAAGTCATAAAAATAAGCGGTTAATATATAAATCTACTAGCTGTGGCCGTCGCGACTTCGTCTGCGTGGGATAGTGACTTTGCGCAGAATTTTTTGATTTATTTTGGATGTGTATGTGTGTTCAGGGGATGCCAACGTCATAGAAGCTTTATGCATGCAAAGTCTCAGCCCGATCGGTTTAAAATTGACAAAGTTTCATACAAACTTTCATCCACTATTTTATCCCCTTGGGGGTTGAATTAATCAAAATCCTTTTGGACATACATACATATAATCACGCCTCTTTCCCGTAGGGGTAGGCAGAGACCGCACCTTTCTACTTGCTACGATCCTTACATAGGTAAGGAAGGAATTAAAATGTACATTTACATAAATACATTTTAATTCCGATAAATTCTAAGATCGAATATTAGAACTTTGAATTTATTTGTTCATAAAAGCGAAAATATATATCGATTTCGAACTTCATGCGGGAGAAGCCGCGGGAGAAAGCTAGTACATATATAAATAGATTACAGTGGGTACTACTCGCTGAGCTACCCTAATTTGTGTAATAGCCCCGCAGTCAAGGTCCACGTTTCGGCTCCGTAGGTTAGAACTGGTAGGAAGCACTGGTTGAAGACTTTCGTCTTTAGGTACTGAGGGTTGTCTGACGACAAGATATCCCGAAAGCAACCCAGAGCTATGGAGAGAGCAATGGGCAAAGCTAGGGGTTTCGGATAAAATCCGAAAAGAACGAGAGTCACCGACGTTGCTCAAAGAATTAGCTCGCTGAAGTGGCGTTGGGCTGGCCACGTATGTCGCAGGACAGATGAACGGTGGAGCAGACGAGTCCTCGAATGGAGACCACGGACGGGAAAACGTAGTGTAGGGCGTCCTGAGGCACGGTGGACGGACGACCTTAAGAGGATCGCTGGCGGCGGATGGATGAGGAGGGCCGAAGACAGAGTGTGGTGGCGCGCCATGGAAGAGGCCTATGTCCAGCAGTGGACTGCTGTGGGCTGATGATGGGTACTACTCTAGCTTTCAAAATACCGCCCAAATATTAAAGTTTCAATGTTAATATCGATTAAAAATTAATTTCTCGTGACTTGGACTCCAAGACAAAGCATTACACAAGAAAAAACTGTGCAAACTCTAATTACAAAAGAGATTTTATGATGCTCTTAGCGTAACTTTGCTTATAACTCATAATGATCCAGCCTTAGGAAGGGCCGTGATGGCTGAGTGGCTTAAGCTGATCAGGGATTCTTTCACGCCTTCCAACAAGGCTATCTGACAGATATGTGCAGCAACAGCAGGCATGGTGACAGATGGCGTGTCCATCGCCGTTACTCAAGCACGACTATACATACGCCTTTGAATGTCTTCTCAGACGTATGCAGGTTTCCTCTCGATGTTTCCCTTCACCGTAAAGCTCGTGGTGTGCCTCACTGTAATTAAATGTAGAAAAACTCCTCACTCCAGTCGGGATTGGAACTCGCGCCGTTTGCGTGGCAGGCGGGTGCTGTGACCTCTCGGCCACGCCGCCTCCTCTTGTCCTGACGTATAAGTGGTATGGTATCGCAGTGCAGGCGCAACGCTCGTTCCTCTCGATGTTTCCCTTCACCGTAAAGCTCGTGGTATCGTACAGTCGGGAGTCCAACTTGTAGTCTTTGTGTTGCATGCTCGTGTCGGCCATCACGGCGCTTTTTTCGCCCCTCCCCTACTTCAGAGATAAGACAAAAGCTCAAATTTCATTAATTATTCATTACACAATGAATATGCAATGTTACTTAACGTAATTTTGGAAAATGGAACTAAAAGGGATTTACGAAATAATTTACAACATTGGCTTTTTTTTTTATACCACTTGGGTGGCAAACAAGCATGCGGTCCGCCTGATGGTAAGCGGTTACCGCCGCCTATGGACGCTTGCAACACCAGGGGTATCACTCGCGTGACGACCCTGCAGGAATCTTTTCACACCCTTCTTGAAGAACTCCATGCTGTACTCTCCAGGGAAATCCTCAACGGGGAGCTCATTCCGGCGGCTTATCTTATCGGCTTATCTGTGCCATCCACGAAGACGCGCCCCACTGTCCTCCCCTACAGTTTACAGTGTAAGTGTGCAACCTTCCACTAATGTGGTACACACTGATTACCTATGAGTGCACACGCACACTACAGTTAATAGACTCGGGTCATACTGCCCGCATGCCGCGACCCCCTCGACTAGACATTGGGGGGGCGCGTCTTCGTGGATAGCACTGTCTATAAAAAATGTTAATCTTTATATATACATACATTTCTTCTGTGCGTGTGTTTGTTACTGATCTCCTCCTGGACCGTTTTTAATGAAATTTCTATCTCTAGGTGGATTTAGGAATGTTTTAGGTTCACAATTGGACCCGATAGGTGGCGCCACTGTGACCGTGACTTTTCTTTGTAATAAAAATGTAAAGAATCGCTGTCTCTACTTGGAAGATATATGAGAAAAAATATGATTGGGACCTTTATCAACGCAAATAGCACCCAAAACAATGATCGTTATGTTATAGGACACTTTCTAAAAGTCTTTTTAAAGAAAGAGTTAATTCAATATGGGCCTAGTTTGGATGTAAGATGAAGACTGAGGTGCGTGGAAAGGATGTATGATGAAATGAACAAGGAGAATGATGACGGGGCGAGAATAACAGTGTGGTAGGCAAGATAGGGAACAGAGCTAGTCTATAACAGAATTAGAATGGGTGTCTGTTTGTCAAAGTCACTATTCCACGCGGACGAAGTCGCCGGCACTAGTTGTGCCGGCGACTTACACGTATACAATAATATCGATCGATTGGATTTGTGGTCTTAATTCTAGAATAATAAAAAAATCAAGAAGTGCCAAGCGTTAATCTTTCGTAAGTGTACAATAACTCATTCGATTTAACATCCTATGACACTAGAAAAACTCTCACAGTGGACAGGCTTTTAAAGCCATTAGGGGCGAGACAAGAGCCTTTCTAGGTTACAGATTTTCCAGGCACTTTCCAAACGAAAGAACTGGAAAATGTTTTAACAAAAATTACGAGTATTACAGTGCTTGGCGGCAGGATATTTGACACTGCGGTGGTACCCACCTAGCCGGACTGTTGCAATAAGAGGCCTACCACCTAGTACCCAGTCCCTTATGGCCAGTAATGTGACTAGCTACAGTGCCCTCCACACCGGCACACAGTGTAGTGTACGTACACTAGTGCTTGGCGGCACGATATCTGACACTGCAGTAGTACCCACCTAGCCGGACTGTTGCAATAAGGAGCCTACCACCTAGTACTTTGATCCCTTATGGCCAGTAATGTGACTAGCTAGTGCCCTCACACCGGCACACGGTGTAGTTAGTGTACGTACTGGTGGCGGCGTGGGATATCTGACACTGCGGTGGTACCCACCTAGCCGGACTGTTGCAATAAGAGGCCTACCACCTAGTACCCAGTCCCTTATGGCCAGTAATGTGACTGGCTACAGTGCCCTCCACACCGGCACACAGTGTAGTGTACGTACACTAGTGCTTGGCGGCAGGATATCTGACACTGCGGTGGTACCCACCTAACCGGACTGTTGCAATAAGAGGCCTACCACCTAGTACCCAGTCCCTTATGGCCAGTAATGTGACTAGCTACAGTGCCCTCCGCACCGGCACACAGTGTAGTGTACGTACACTAGTGCTTGGCGGCAGGATATCTGACACTGCGGTGGTACCCACCTAGCCGGACTGTTGCAATAAGAGGCCTACCACCTGGTACCCAGTCCCTTGTGGCCAGTAATGTGACTAGCTACAGTGCCCTCCACACCGGCACACAGTGTAGTGTACGTACACTAGTGCTTGGCGGCAGGATATCTGACTCTGCGGTGGTACCCACCTAGCCGGACTGTTGCAATAAGAGGCCTACCACCTAGTACCCAGTCCCTTATGGCCAGTAATGTGACTAGCTACAGTGCCCTCCACACCGGCACACAGTGTAGTGTACGTACACTAGTGCTTGGCGGCAGGATATCTGACTCTGCGGTGGTACCCACCTAGCCGGACTGCTGCAATGAGAGGCCTACCACCTAGTACCCAGTCCCTTATGGCCAGTAATGTGACTAGCTACAGTGCCCTCCACACCGGCACACAGTGTAGTGTACGTACACTAGTGCTTGGCGGCAGGATATCTGACTCTGCGGTGGTACCCACCTAGCCGGACTGTTGCAATAAGAGGCCTACCACCTAGTACCCAGTCCCTTATGGCCAGTAATGTGACTAGCTACAGTGCCCTCCACACCGGCACACAGTGTAGTGTACGTACACTAGTGCTTGGCGGCAGGATATCTGACACTGCGGTGGTACCCACCTAGCCGGACTGTTGCAATAAGAGGCCTACCACCTAGTACCCAGTCCCTTATGGCCAGTAATGTGACTAGCTACAGTGCCCTCCACACCGGCACACAGTGTAGTGTACGTACACTAGTGCTTGGCGGCAGGATATCTGACACTGCGGTGGTACCCACCTAGCCGGACTGTTGCAATAAGAGGCCTACCACCTAGTACCCAGTCCCTTATGGCCAGTAATGTGACTAGCTACAGTGCCCTCCACACCGGCACACAGTGTAGTGTACGAACACTAGTGCTTGGCGGCAGGATATCTGACACTGCAGTGGTACCCACCTAGCCGGACTGTTGCAATAAGAGGCCTACCGCCTAGTACCCAGTCCCTTATGGCCAGTAATGTGACTAGCTACAGTGCCCTCCACACCGGCACACAGTGTAGTGTACGTACACTAGTGCTTGGCGGCAGGATATCTGACACTGCGGTGGTACCCACCTAGCCGGACTGTTGCAATAAGAGGCCTACCACCTAGTACCCAGTCCCTTATGGCCAGTAATGTGACTAGCTACAGTGCCCTCCACACCGGCACACAGTGTAGTGTACGTACACTAGTGCTTGGCGGCAGGATATCTGACACTGCGGTGGTACCCACCTAGCCGGACTGTTGCAATAAGAGGCCTACCACCTAGTACCCAGTCCCTTATGGCCAGTAATGTGACTAGCTACAGTGCCCTCCACACCGGCACACAGTGTAGTGTACGTACACTAGTGCTTGGCGGCAGGATATCTGACACTGCGGTGGTACCCACCTAGCCGGACTGTTGCAATAAGAGGCCTACCACCTAGTACCCAGTCCCTTATGGCCAGTAATGTGACTAGCTACAGTGCCCTCCACACCGGCACACAGTGTAGTGTACGTACACTAGTGCTTGGCGGCAGGATATCTGACACTGCGGTGGTACCCACCTAGCCGGAGTGTTGCAATAAGAGGCCTACCACCTAGTACCCAGACCCTTATGGCCAGTAATGTGACTAGCTACAGTGCCCTCCACACCGGCACACAGTGTAGTGTACGTACACTAGTGCTTGGCGGCAGGATATCTGACACTGCGGTGGTACCCACCTAGCCGGAGTGTTGCAATAAGAGGCCTACCACCTAGTACCCAGACCCTTATGGCCAGTAATGTGACTAGCTACAGTGCCCTCCACACCGGCACACAGTGTAGTGTACGTACACTAGTGCTTAGCTCTATAACGTAGGAAGTAAGTATTCACAAAGTTATCGAAGCATATTACCGTTCGTTCGCAAGAACAATGTCTCCATTCCGCATATATTAGCAAAGCGAATGAAAAGAACGAATGAACGAATCATACGGTACACTGGCCTCAATTTCGCTACTCTAGTTTAGGGGGTGGGATGTATATGGATACGTCTTAAATATTGTTCTAATTCGTTGTTCAAGAAATGGTTTTAATTGTTTTAATGGTTTTAAGAGCCGTGATGGTCGAGTGGTTCGAGCAGTTGCCTGCGACGCAAAGGTCGCAAGTTCGAATCCCGACTGTACCAATGAGTTTTTTCTGAAGTTAAGTACAGTGATTAGTCACCACGAGCTTTACGGTGAAGGGAAACATCGAGAGGAAACCTGCATACGTCTGAGAAGAAATTCAAATGCGTATGTATAGTCGTGCTTGAGTAACGGCGATGGACTCGCCATCTGTCACGTTGGCACCTAATATACCTCTGGCGGAAAGTGGGTGTATGGGTATTACCTAT
>JACCPG010009164.1:0-11491 GCA_016069955.1 Drepana arcuata
ATGTATAGTCGTGCTTGGGTTACGAGTCGTGGGTGGGTTCGCCATCTGTCACTTTGACACTTAATATATATCTCTAGCGGAAAGTGGGTGTGTGAATACTACCTACACGCCTCTGCCTACCCCTTCGGGGACCCTTATGGGAACGAGAAGATATATCTTCAAGACGTCGGATGATGTTAATATATTCTAATGACGATGAAATAAAACAAATAGCTCCAACGATAACATTATTAAAGAGGGCAATATTCACTCTGAAACATGCTTTTATGGGGTTTTTTCAGAAACTATTAATAACATGAAAAAAATATGTGATGACTGATGAAAATATGAAATTATTTTCCTTTATTTTTATTGGCTCCCTTTCACAATGCCTATCATTGAAACACGAGTTATATCTTATGTTAAAAACATCCTAAAATAAAGTCTACCCATGAAATCTTATTTCCAGCTCGTCATATGTATATCTAGTTTTCTTGTTCAACATTAAAGTGTAGGTAACTAGGTTTCGAACAATAACTTCCCTTATCAGTCCAAAGTTTAACACAACCAGTTAGAGTAACTGTCACAGAGTAATCGATTATCAAACTTAAGAGTAGGCAGTCATCAGTGAACTGTCTACGCCGTAACTACTCTATGACAGATGTCCGAACTACGTTCGTTACCGGATAGATTAATATTTCGTCGCGGTAAATACGTTATAGGGTGGACATTGGTCGAAGTTGTTCGGCTAAATTGTCGTAGTTGGCAGCCCTGGGGAGAAGCTACGGGCGTGTTTAGGGTTGGCATATACTGTTTCCATATTTTTTTTTATGAAGTTTAATCACACTACCCAAGTAAAGATTGCGAGCGCGTAGAACGAGGTGCAGTGATAATTTATTTATAATAATAATAATAATAATATCCTCACGCCTTCCCACAATGGTCCCCGAAGGGGTAGTCAGAGGTGTAGAGGTAATACCCACACACCCACTTTCCGCCAGATGTATATTAGGTGCCAATGTGACAGATGGCGAGTCCATCGCCGTTACTCAAGCACGACTATACATACGCCTTTGAATTTCTTCTCAGACGTATGCTGGTTTCCTCTCGATGTTTTCCTTCACCGTAAAGCTCGTGGTGTGACTAATCACTGTACATAAGTTCAGAAAAACTCATTGGTACAGTCGGGATTATAAAATTTTACGGGTAGAATCAAACTAAGATTTTTTTATTTGTTATACGTTCTTATTTTTTAATGTTATTTTCCGGATTCCCATACAACCATGTTTCGCAGTAAATAAGTCACAAAATGACAACATTATTAAAGGGTTACCCCTTTTGTAATTTCGTGATGTTTGCAGCTATTTAGATTTATTGCATCATGATGAGGATTTACTCACAACTTCTAGAAGACAAACTGTTCTACTTCTGAGACACTGTTAGCATATATCATCACGCGTAGAGCGCCAGTTCTATATAGATGATACCTCTTTCCTCTTCATACACGTTCACCAGTCTCTTTATACTGGCCACCATAAAGATAATTTGGGTAAAAAATATATGCTTGTAGACGTCAAACAATTTGAAAAATAAGATGGCGCTATGTCCAATAGCGTCCTCTCGATATTTCATTCATTTTCGGCCATATACATTTTCTGTTGTTTTAAAATAATTTCAACCATGCTATAGACAGCCCTGCTGTGACGTATAAAGTGATGCCACACACAGGTAACACTTGAAACCAAATTAATTTTACAAGCCAATCGGCACTGTATGTTCGTTTAATTAAAATATAAATAAACTTTGAATAAATTTTTGTACGGAGAAATGTATTTAGTCTGAAAACGGCAGCGATTGAGTGATTTATAAGCAGCTGAACGATAACCTTGAAGAAAATTGCACACGTTTCAAAAGGCATGCATAGACATGTACACAGTCGCGCTTGAGAAGCGGCAGACTCGTCATTTGTCACCTTAACAACTAAATGTATCTCCGGGAAAAGAGGGTATTGATACACATCTATGTATCTAACCCATCGGAGACCTTTTTAAGTACCTAGGTGAAGTAGATTTGTTTCCGAGATTACGTCTTACATACAAACTCTTATTATGATTCTATACTAATGTTAATAAATGTGTAAGTCTAGAGAAAACAGTTCAAAATCAAAATATTTTATTCAACGTAAGGGACACAGGGAACACTTATTGGAACACATATTTAATATAAACTAAAGTTACCACCGCTTCCAAGAAAAAATACCTGCCAGGAGAAGAAACGGCGAAACAAACTCCGTTAGTCAGTTCATCTCTAGACTTACATACTTCTTTCACCATTCAGACTTTATAAATGCTCGCCGGTTTCGAGTACTCTTGACGTTTTCGAGTGTCCGATCGGTTTGATCTAGTCTTCCTCTGGTCCTTCTTGCACACACTTGGCATTATTTAGTATATACATATTTAACACATGCATGAAGTACAAGAAGCAACATGACTCCCTATCAATTCTCGTAACATGAAATGCCAGACATCAACACAAGTCCTATTACACAGTATTCAGCGAACCTGAGCCATTATATACAACAACGAATGGTCAGGCATACTGTTTCACAATTAAAACAATGTTCTCACTTGATCCCGACCACCCATTGTTAAACAATACGTGTAATTTCTTTCGTAATCTTAATCATCCGACAATTATACTGATTATGTGGGTGGGAATCGATTGTACGTGGGACTGCGGATCAGGTAAATGACTCAAAGGGGGCATAAACTTTGCAAATTATGGCTTTATCTCGGTAGAAAGATTGTGTAATCATTTGATATGTATGTACTTAACCGATTTTTTACATTCTCTCACCTATTAATAGATCCATTATTGTGGAGTAACAAGAGTAATATTTTTATATCAATATTATCTCGTGGAGTGCGCGTACTCGCCTCTAACACAAAGATAGCAAGAACCCCGACTGTAGCAATGATGTTTTACTGAACCTAGTGATTAGTCACATAACGAGAGGAAGCATACGTTTGGGAAAAAAATCAAGACGTATCTTTAAATATCTGTAAACGGCGATGGACTCCCCAATTGTCACGTTGGCACCTCAAATATGTGACAAGTGGGTGTGTGGATTCTAAACACATGTGCCAACCGTTGGGTCCGTTGCGGGAAGGCACCAACTGAACCAACTGATGCCTGGAACTGCAATATTTTAGATACTACAACTACTAGTAACTTGAATAGTGTGTCACTCTAGTACCTGCATACCCCATCCTTCATACTCAATGCCCGCAAATACGGAGGGAAGAGCACAGCAAAACAAAACAGAGATATACCTGGCTCGGCTTACATTAGCGATAAAATTATGAAATACGGCTACTGCCGGTGCGCTGTTACAACTGAGAAACGGCCGTGAATCATTTGGTGCAGCCCCGACAAGGGTTGCCACGTGCTATAGGTTTCTGAAAGTTGACGTTTACGTGCAAGATAACCTACCATCAGACAGCCCCATTGCTTGCCATCTTATTAGTATTCAAGAAAAAACTAACCTAAAGTCATCATCATCATATCATCACGCCGAGTCCCTAACGGGTTAGGCAGAGAGTATAGAGCGCCAGTTCTGTATAGACTTACATACCTCTTTCGCTTCGTCTACATTAATTAGTCTCTTCATACATGCTCGTTCGAGTATTGACGTTCCCGTCCTTAAGTGTCCGATCGATTTGATCTAGGTAATTGGAACGTGGTCGTCCTCTACCTCTTCTTGCACACACTTTTGCTTTGTATATCTGTTTCGTCAATCTTTCTTCACTCATCCTTTCTTCACTTTAAGTAAAGTGATTTGTCATACTTTACAATAAACAAAAACGTCGACAAACTAACATGTTCATGTTATCCTTCTCAGGGTATCTAAAGAAAATCTCAGACAATAATATTAACCTAACAAACATCCCCTTAAGACTAAAATACTCACAGAATTGAGGGCCCTCCAATTTGCTTTTGCCAATGTTTGACAGCCCTGCGAGCACACGTGGGCGGCTATACCCTATGTATTTAATATTTGTTTTGCGTTTCATTATCATAATTGGATTTTGTTTCCGCCTACTTACCTGTATTTGTATGGGTATACCACAGTCTTACATTACATTGGGTGAAGGTCAACCTTTTCATGTTCAGGATAAAGAATCTATTGATAACATGAGGTCGTTTATACGTATCAACTGAACTGAAAAAACCGAACATTATACATACATACATGCATACATATCATCACGCTAAGTCCCTAACGGGGTAGGCAGAGAGTATAGAGCGCCAGTTCTCTCTAGACTTACATACCTCTTTCGCTTCGTCCACATTCATCAGTCTCTTTATACATGATATATTATACATTATATATAAACAGGGCCGTAATATTCAATTGTTTAAAATTGCTCTAGTAGTTACCTAGCTTACCATCAGGCGGGCCGTATGATTGTTTGGCACCAAAATGGTATAAAAAAAAAAATTCTAAGGCGTATGTATAGTCGTGCTTGAGTAATGGCGATGGATTCGCCATCTGTCACGTTGGACAAAATATTTCTCTGACAGAAAGTGGGTGTGTGTAATATAAATTACGTGTCACGTTGTTTGTCCACGATGGGCTCCTAAACTACTTAACCGATTTTAATTAAATTTGAACACCGTGTGCAGTTTGATTCAACTTAAAAGATAGGATAGCTTACATCACAATTGGACCCGATAGATGGCGCTGCGATCGTATTTCAGGAAGCTCAACTTTTTTCCCCAGGCGAAGCTGGGCGGGACGGGGAGCTAGTATTTTAATAAATAAAACTTCAAGTTTCTCCTGCGATATTCGCACTTGAACTTAACCTAAAAGGCTTTGTACGTAGCAGTGACACAAAATCCAATTGTATCTAATCAATGGCCGTGTCTAGACAAATTTGGTTTCTACTTGTCTATTAGATTAGGTATTTTTCTTATTGCTACTCATATTTGAGACGAGACTGGCATTTCTTAAGAAGTCTTTGTGAAAAGCGTGTTGATCAATCTTCTTCACGCCGCATGGGTCCCCGAGGGGTAGGCAGGGTTGTAACAAAACTCTTCTTATACTTATAACTTATAACGTATGCCCGCTTTCTATCAAAATGATAAATATCTGAACTATACAACTAATATCGAGCTATCAGAAATCGGAACGGAATTTAATTAAATTTAAACTAGTCAAAGATATATATTATTAGCTGGACCAACATAAAATTTATTTAATCGATTTTACGCTTATATTTTCCCATATTTTCTGTAAATAATAATAATATCCTCACGCCCACAAGGGTCCCCGAAGGGGTAGGCGGAAGTATATAGGTAATACCCACACACCCACTTTCCGCCAGAGGTGTATTAGGTGCCAACGTGACAGATGGCGAGTCCATCGCCTATCGCCATTCCCATATTTTCTTTTTTAATAGAAAGTTTCCTATATCCTTCCCAATACCTTAGAGAAATTATGTACAAAGTTTCATAATGATCGGCTAAGTAGTTTTTACGTGAAAGCGAAACAAACAAATTTACATTTCTAATATTTGTAGGATTATTATCGACCCAATCGACATGAGGTTTAGTTCAATCAAAGAAAGTGGCAGGTTTAAATGAGTTTCTGCGTGTGATTTCTTAGCCTATAACTTGGTTTAGTATGCAATAAAATTTCTATTAACAATGGGATCAGGTATTGGTTTTATCGTGAAATTAATGAGCTATTTGTTTCATACGATGCTTTTCCAAGATTAAAAGTGATTGGTAAGTGCTGGTAATTTAATTAAACGTCGATTCGTAGACCTCATGCGATATTGAGTTTTAACTAATTTAAAATTAGGTCCATAGTACTAATGAGTACTAATGTACTGACCATGGTGTGTGCATTGATGTGATCCTCGATCAAGTTTTCTATTCAACGTCGATTTATCTATCCCTGTGCCAAGTTACGTACAATTCCGTTCAACCGTTCTGGCGTAATTGAATAACAAACATCCATCACTCACAATCTTTCGCATTTATAACATTTGTCGGATAATTTAGCACTCGACTAGAAAAGAGTTACTAGTCTCTAACTATTCTGAATCTTATATTGCTTTTACTTTTCTCAATTTTTTACAATAATAATCTAATATTTAACTTTATTTATTTATTTCATATCTTTCCCAGAATTAGTTACAGCCCTGATGACAATATTTGTGTCACTTGTTTAATTTGTGAATGTGTGAACATTGTAGGCTTTGTAGATTCCCAGATCTTGCTAACTTTGTTCTAATTATCTTGTTTTAAAATGTTTTGTATAGTTAGCATCGACCTATTGTCGGGCCTACGCTGTTCCCCCATACTTAAATACTAATGCTGTAATATAATAATATTGTTATTGTATGCTTAATGATTTGAAAAGAGTAACCATGGAGTTTCTCGCCGGTTCTTCTCCATGGAAGCGACCAACCCGAACCGTGCTTCTTTTTTGACGTTTTATAAGTGCCCACCTGGGCCTATGTGAAATAAAAAGATTTTGATTTTGAGTACTTGAAATCGGCGAATGTGTATGAAGAGATTGATAAAAGGGAGAACTGGCGCTCTACTCTGCTTTCACAGTATGGAAGTCGGCGTGATCTGATCTGACTGTCAGTCTATCCTCTCTGTCAAAGCCTTAAGACCGTCGGCGAGTTGATATTCATATGTGTGTATGGGCAGAGCATCAATTTATATTTTCTGCTACATGTCCCGCCTATATTTAATTTAAAAAAAACGTTAATTCAAAATAATAAAAAAGCAACAAACATCTCAATCCGACCAACAAAAACATATCGATTACTAGACTCGTCACAGAATATCGATTGAGGCAAATCGAATCGAATCGACTCGAGTCGAACAAAAGACTCGAGTACAAAGGCTGCCAAATGACAAATGAAACCCGCTGGCGACCATAAATTGTGACTAGGAATAATAAAAGATTATCTATGAAATAAATACAGAGGGAGGACAATAGGCGCTTTATTAAGGGACACCCTTAGTTTTGTGCTCGTGTGGGAGTGCTGAAGATGCGCTTGGATTCTGTATTTTGCGCTTTGCTTTAGCTAATAATAATAATCTGGACATGGAATCTAGTACAGTGGGTGGGGGAAAGCCACTTTCCGCCAGAGATATATTTTAGGTACCAACGTGACAGATAGCGAGTAAAGCTCCAAAGCTTGACACCAATGTCACTAATCACTGTACTCATGTTCAGAAAAACTCATTGGTCCAGTCGGGATTCGAACTTGCGATCTTTGTGCTGCAGGCATCTCAGATCAGACCACTCGGCCACCACGGCCTTTCAAACAAACGTATGTTCCTTAATTAAGCAATCCTAGCGAAGCAAACCCTGGTTGGTTAGTAAGTCACAAGTAGACAATAGTCATTATAGACACACAGACATTACAGACAGTAATCTATTGAAATGTTGACGCTAGAGGGTGGAGTCGCGTGCTATAGAATAACTATTAATGTTAGTACATTGATTTACTGTGTGAAATTCTGGTGAACGATTACAATCAATTGAAGGGATGGGATGGAATGTCATATATATATAACTCCCTGCTCATCTTTCCTCTTCTTAATCTTCCTCCGAGAACGTTCAGTTTGCGAATGAACTGAGGTTTTCCCTGGATATCTTCAATAAGAGTGAGAAGAGATTGCTACAGCGTTATCTTATGCGAATCGCAAGTTTGTTTACCATCTTAGTACTATAAAAAAACAAATAAATAAAATAAATAATATATCCTCACGCCTTCCCACAAGGGTCCCCGAAGGGGTAGGCAGAGGTGTATAGGTAATACCCAAACACCCACTTTCCGCCAGAGGTATATTAGGTGCCAACGTGACAGATGGCGAGTCCATCGCCGTTACTCAAGCACGACTATACATACGCCTTTGAATTTCTATAACTACCTAGATAAGTCTGCCTACCCCATCCGAGGACCTCGTGGGAAGACGTGATGAATAGAAACTATTATTAATCAGATACTGCGCAATCAACTGTCCCAAAACAAAGCTTTGTAGGGTATCGCATGATCCACCTAAGTGATTGACTGGGTAATATACAGTGTGTAATGGTTGGCTGAAGTACACAGGGGAAGCTCGTAAAACATATATTATCGAAATATGCAGTGATTGTTAGGGTGCGAACAGATAACACGCGTGAAATGACTTGGAGATAAGTCTAGAACAATAATTGCCAATAATATTTCGTAAATTTTTGCCAATATGATGGCAGAAATGTTTGTTTCTTTGTTTCATGACATGGACCACAGTCCCTGTATATAATGTATATAATGTATATAATGTACTGTATATAATGTAAGTTTATAGTAATAATTATACGTACGTATATCAAGATGTGAAGTCCTCTTAGGCACAGAGTAGAGAGCATCAGTCCTCTCTAGAGATACCTCTTTCGCTTCTTTTAACGTTCATCAGTATCTTCATATAATCTCACTTATTTCGAGTACTCAAATACTACACTATACACTACATTAAATTCTAGATGAGCCCGCGGTGTCAGCCATTTTGAATTGAATAATGATGTAGAGTTCGTCGCCGTAACTAAGACGACTTATAATATTAATAATATTAATAATATATATAATATATCCTCACGCCTTCCCACAAGGGTCCCCGAAGGGGTAGGCAGAGGTGTATAGGTAATACCCACACCCACTTATAATATTATACCTTTGAATATCTTCTCAGACGTATGCAGGTTTCCTCTCGATGTTTTCCTTTACCTTAAAGCTCGTGGTGTGGCTAATCATTGTACTTAAGTTCAGAAAAACTGATTGGCACAATCGGGATTGGAATCTTTGTGTTGTAGGCTACTACTCGAACCACTCGGCCACCACGGCTTGTAATATAAGTAAGAAACTGATATAATATCATAATAAAGACAAACATGGCGAGAAGAGCGTCGCGTAGTTAATGGTCTATACCCTTTTAATTGATATTTTTTTATTAACACGTATTGGATCGGATGGCTGCCCCTTTATGGCCGAATCTTTATTATATCCCATTTATGGGAGACATATTGTACTTAATACAATGTGTGTATGTATGTATGTACGGACGTAGCTTGGAAGGGACGTCCCTAATAGCCTTACGAATAAAGGCTCCCGATGCGGATAGAAGTCTTAGTAGTGTTTTAAGTATTTATTGCGTAATAGGATTAACCAAATGTTTCCTAGTATATAGTACATAGATTATTTCGTGAGGCAAAGGTGTAATGTCACCCTCATTTCGCCGGAAATCCTACTAATATTATAGATTTGAAAGTTTTTTCAGGTTGTTAGTTACACAATCACGCCAGATCGGCTGAACGGAATTGGATGTAATTTTGCACAGAGGTAGATTATTACTCGGATTAATATAAAGGATGTTTTATTTCAGAGTGTAGCCATATGATCATACTTTAGGGTATATATATATATATACTATATAGGTAGTTAGTATCTAGTACATGCTTATTTCTCCGTAGCCATCAGAATGATACGACTTTACAAACGTTTGCAAATCCATGAAAATTTCCTAACGATGATTTTCTTCACCGGCAAGCTAATGCTGTGATAAATTAATGTAAGTTAAACGATTTTATTGAAATGAAAGATAATAATGCCGCACCGAAAGCACAAACATGATTGTTGGTTGGTTGGTAGGTTGTTTCTAGGTACCAGTCATCAAGCAACTCCTTATCAATCTAGGACATTGATCTGAAAATATTATTTAAAAATAAACAAACATGCTTAAAAAACAATATAAAAACTCATTAGTAAACACCACAAGGGCTCGAACCTGCAACCTTGACGACTGAAACTCGTTCACCACGACTTTCAAAACAAAAACTGTAAACTGTCTTTTCATTTAATTTTCAGGACACGAAGTCGGCGATTTCAAAGCTTTTAATAAACAGAATTACCTCATTAGCGTTATTGTTCTCTCCGGCTGCTTGCCAGAGGAAACTAATTGCAGAAAATATAAACTAATTACAGAAACTAACTACACTATGTAATACACAATGATCTTGAGAAACTTTTCTTTTGTTGGTGCATTAAAAGTAGTTTAGCTCTGTACATAGTAGCATCTGTTAGTGAGTAGAAGAGACTTATGAATGTGGACGTAGCGAGGAGGCATGAAGGTTTAGAGAGAACTATACTTCTCTCTCCACCTACTCTGTGTGGGTATCGGCGTGATGATATGCACGTTATAGCTGTGACAATTGTGTGTGTGAACGTGTGAAATTTTGTTATACATATATGTTATACATATGCAGTGTATGAAAGTAAGTAGACTTACTTATTACTGATAACATTCATACGTTATCAATACTGTTTTACTTTGATATAAAAAAAAGTATTATAGTCAATGATGTATTTATATATAAACTGATAGTAAGTAACAAAATACTTTTCGTAGTCACAACAATTATGTCAACAAATGTGTCAATTTATTGCAACATGGAAATGTTGAAATAAATTGACACATTTGTTGACATAATTGTTGCGCTGAAACGCATATTCCCAGCGTTACATCGCTGAAAACATTGAAACAATACTCACGCAGACCTGAAAACTGACTGAAACTACAGTAGACTCCCAACTGACCTAGTTAGCAGCTCCAATTGTGGGTAGTCTCATATTCTCTGAAGTGATGCTGTCGTTGTGTACTGCAACTTTGCTACAGCGGGGCAAAGTGCTCACAACAACCACGAACAACTTTTATATGGGATTTTTGACGGCGTGATGTGATTTTTATTATCGTTGCGGCAGTGAGAGTTGCTCTGCAAGTTTGCAGAGGCAGCGCTATTCATTATGCACAGTTTAGGCACAGTGCTTTAAGAGACCTGCTAAGCGCACGACACATTGCAAGTTCGATCCGTGTCGGTGTGTACTAATGAGTTTTGTTGACTCCCCATATCAGCCTGATTTTATGACATCTGCGCACCTTCCCACAAGGGTCTCCGAAGGGGTAGGCAGTGGTTTGTATTAAGTAACTTATCCTCTTTTATCCGGAGGTAGGTAGGAGGATATATTAAGGTACCAACGCGATAGATGGCGAGTCCATAGCTTTTTTCCAAGCAACATACGTTTTTGAATTTCTTCTCAAACCGTTCCTTCACCATAGAGTTCGTCGATTGATCACTTTGGTAAGTTCGGGAAAAACTCAATCATCAATTGTACAATCGAGATTTGAAAGTGCAATCATTGCGTTGCAGGCGCCTACAAAGCCACTCAGCCGCCACGGCACTCAACTATTATTGAGTTATTGAGGAAACAATGTTAACAAAGAAAACCGGGGAGATTGATTCGCCGTTTCTACGCCTGGCATGTTTTTTTTTTCTTGGAATCGGTGGTAACTTTATTTTTATTAAATACTAGCTGTGCCCGCGACTTCGGCCGCGTGGAATTTAACAAAAAAAGTATTGTTCAGTTTCTAAAATAAAAGTAGCCTA
>JACCPG010009165.1:0-33270 GCA_016069955.1 Drepana arcuata
ACCAGCCCTAGCCCCCCCCCTAGCCCCCCGCCCTAGCCCTCCACCATTGTCCCCGCCCTTGCCCCCGCCAAAGCCGCCAGCCCTAGCCCCCGCCCAGGCTCCCCGCCATAGCCACCAGCCCGAGCCCGCTGCCCTAGCCGCTCGTCATAGCCCCCCGCAGTAGCTCCCCGCCCTAGCTCCCGCCCTAGCCCCCGCCCTAGCCCCCAGCCCCCGCCCTAGCCTCCCGCTGCGCAGGCACGGGCATCGGCAGCCACCTGCTGGGCGCGCTGCCCCGCCTGAGCGCGCGCCTGCCTCGCCCGCTGCCGCCGCCGCGAGGGCTGGTCCTCGAGGCGCCCTTCAACAACTTGGCTGATGAAGTGGCCCAGCATCCACTGTCCAAGGTTCTAATCCGTATTTCAGGAATATATGTAGAATAAGCTGTTAGCCGAGCCGTGGTGGCCGAGTGGTTCGAGCAGTTGCTCGGACACAAAGATCGCAAGTTCGAATCCCGACTGTACCAATGAGTTTTTCTGAACTTAAGTACAGTGATTAGTCACACCACGAGCTTTACGGTGAAGGAAAACATCGAGAGGGAACCTGCATACGTCTGAGAAGAAATTTAAAGGCGTATGTATAGTCGTGCTTGAGTAACGGCGATGGACTCGCCATCTGTCACGTTGGCACCTAATATACCTCTGGCGGAAAGTGGGTGTGTGGGTATTACCCATACACCTCTGCCTACCCCTTCGGGGACCCTTGTGGGAAGGTGTGAGGATATATTATTATATTATGTAGAATTAGTAGGTACCCAATTTCCACCGCTTTTTCTACTTAGCCTATTTTGACTTGGAGTCTGCCCAATAATAAAACTTGTGGAGGCCGAGTGGTTCAAGTAGTGACGATTGCTAGTTCGAGTTCGAATCCCGACTGTGCCATCGTGTTTCTCTGGATACAGTCATGCCACGGAAAACATCGAGAGAAGTAATTCAAAGTAAAGCGTGTGTATAGTCGTGTTTGAGTAACGGCGATGGACTCGCCATCTGACACGTTGCCACCAATGGTAACCAGATCATGGTAACGCTACCATCAGACGGGTCGAATACATGTATGGCATGAAATGTTGGTATCTCTGTGTGCCAGCTGGTGACATGGCTACCGTACTACGACAACGCGTTCGTGGCGCCCTTCAGGGGGGGAGCGGGGGGAGGGGAGGCGCAGGCTTTCCGCTCCGACACCCACCTACGGAACGTGCCCAGTCTACCCGTGCTGATACTGCACGCGAAGGACGACCTCGTCGTGCCCTTTGTGGTGGGGCGCAAGGTACCATTGCTTGCGTACTTATACACTACTGGGTACTATTAGACGGTTGGGATTATGAGATATTTTTTTTGTACTGTCTCTCGTAGCGTGAGTTCCGGGAACTTTTGCTACTTAACCGGTCAATGGCGAGACCTAGGCCTCCAGCCAGGCACTTTATTTCTAAGCAACACAGCTAAGGGCACCCCCTGTGGGGTACGAACCTCGGCTTAGGGCGTTGCTGGATCGCGAGCAAGGGAGCTGAGCTGGACTGATAATTTTATTTATGTATTATTTGGGGGCGGTGTATACCTATATATATATATATATATATAATACATAAATAATATATAAATAATACATATATATATATATATAGATATATGTATGTATTATTATGTAAACGTAAAATAGTAAATACCGACAGATTATAATCTATCTCGTAGGATCTCTCGTCTCGTAACGGTCTACTGTAAGACCCCGACCGATCAGGGACAGACTTCAGACCGTTGACAATTTGACGCTCGATACATTATAATCTACCGAAAAATACCTGTATAGACCAGCTACGAAGTCGCGCCCCACCAATTTCTAGTCGAGGGGGTCGCGAGATGCGGGAGTACGACCCGAGTCTATTAATTGTAGTGTGCGTGTGCACTCATAGGTAATCAGTGTGTACCGACAATACTCAAACATTAGTGGAAGGTTGCACACTTACAATTACACTTAGTATAGTGGGGCGCGTCTTCGTGGATAGCACTATCTAATATGTTAAAATTTTGTAATAATTGCAGTTGTATACAACAATATTGGAGTCCCGCTCGCAAGGTGGCGCCACGGTCACGCTGCATGCCTACAGCAAGGAACTGAACCTTGGACATAAGTGGATATGTCACGCCAATGATCTGCCCGACGTTGTGGGGTGAGGTGGTCCTACTAATACATACTTATACGCGTGAAAGTTTGTGAGTATGTTTGTCACTTTATCGCGTAAAAACTACTGAAAAAAAATCAATGAAATTTGCCACAGAGATAGATTATCAGCCGGATTAAAACATGGGATGTGTCAGAAAAAAATAACAAAGACATTAGAATTTTACGCGAGAGAAACCGCAGGGTAACACTAGTCTATAATTTTATAAAATATCCACATACGAATACAATCCATATAAGAAATGGTACGTACGCAAGTGAGTACAACACCTACTTTTCGACAGAGATATGTTTTAGGTGCCAACGTGACAGATGGCGAATCCATCGCCGTTACTCCAGCACGACTATACATACGCCTTTGAATTTCTTCTCAGACGTATGCAGGTTTCTTCTGGATGTTTTCCTTCACCGTAAAGCTCGTGGTGTGACTAATCACTGTGCTTATGAATAACTTCTTTTTAAACACCGCTGGGTTCGAACCCGTGACTGAGATAGCTGTAGATAACTATAGATTGCAGGTTTCAAGGTCAATGTTTCGATAAAATAAAAATATTGATTTTTATTTAATAAACACAAACGCCACCTCTGCAATATACATATAATATATATCTTAATATATATAATATAATATACTATAATATATATTATTATTTATTATATATATTATATTATATTATATATAATATATTAATATCTTAATATATATAAATTACGTGTCACGTTGTTTTTTCGCAATGGACTCCTAAAACTACTACCGATTTGAATCAAATTTGCACACCGTGTGCAGTTGGATCCAACTTGAAGGAAAAGATAGCATACATCTTAATTGGACCGGATAGTTGGCGCTGCGATCGTGTTTCACGAAGTTTAACTTTTTCACCCGGGCGAAGCTGGGCGGGACAGCTAGTATATTTATATATATTTATGTATGTTTTCATTTTCAGGCAATTTGTATCAAACCATTCTTGAAGAAACCCTGTAAATATCTTGAGGCATGTGGAATCGTCAAAAGATCACATACAAGACATGGATAGTAGTGGTAGAGCGCCAGTTATCTAGTCTTACATACTCTTTCGCTTCATCCACATTCATCAGTCTTAATACATGCATATTTCGTGTGCTGCCATCTACAGTTAAAGTGTTAGTAAGAAGTTATAGAAGTTATTAGTAAATGCGATGCAGTTTTTATACGATTCAATATTATCATAATGATGATAATTTATTTAATAACAGGTGAAAGATAATAAAAATATTTGGAAAATAATGTTTGTATTAATTAAACCCTCACGCCTTCCCACAAGAGTCCCCGAAGGGGTAGGCAGAGGTGTATAGGTAGTAACCCACACATCCACATCCGTACCTTGTGTTGGAGAGTACAGCATGGAGTTCTTCAAGAAGGGTGTGAAGAGATTCCTGAAGGATCGGCAGCGCGCTAGTGATACCCCTGGTGCTGTAAGCGTCCATAGGCGGCGGTAACCGCTTACCATCAGGCGGGCCGCAAGCTTGATTGCCACCCAAGTGGTATAATAAAAAAAAAACTTGTCGCCAGATATATATTTTAAGTGCCAACGTGACAGATGGCGAGTCCATCGCCGTTACTCAAGCACGACTATACATACGGCTTTGAATTTCTTCTCAGACTTATGCAGGTTTCCTCTCGATGATTTCTTTCACTGTAACGACCGTCTGGTCCAGTGGTTAGAGCTGACTGACTGCGAAACTTGAGGTCGCGGGCTCGAATCCCGCTGAGGGCAAATATTTGTGTGATGAACACGAGTATTTGTACCTTAGTCTTGGATGTCCTATGTATTTATGTATATATCTATCTATATAAGTAAATATATCGTTGTATAGTTACAATAACACAAGCTTTGCTTAATTTGGGACTAGGTCAATTTGTGTGGAATTGTCCCTAGGTATTTATTTAGGTATTTAACTCAGTTTATATTGCCACATACGATTTGATAACATTCAAAGAAGCATAAAGAATATACGATAATCTTTATATATATATATATATATATATATATATATCTCCTGTACGTGTGTATGCCACTAAACTCCTAAACACTTAGACCGATTTTAATGATATCTTCTGTGTCTTCAGGTGATGAGGTCATTCTAGAATGGTTTAGATTCACAATTGGACCCGGTAGGTGGCGCCACCAACGTATTCTCACCCGAATGAAGCTAGACGGGACAGCTTGGCTGAAAGTTCAAATGGTGATAGCTTATACCTAGGAATAGGACATAGGCTACTTATTATTTTTTTAAATCCTGAATAATACTAAGTTCTTATATTATAATGTATGATGCTCTTTCACGGCATAGCGGCTGAACCGATTCTAGCAGGAAAATTTCCAAAGCTACTTTTTCGAACTCCACGCGGGCGAAGCCGCGGGCACAAGCTAGTTTATTTATACGTACAGATTTAAATTGACTCATTTTATAAAAACCTTGTTGCTACATTCATCACGTGACTAACATGATGACACGTCTGTCAAACATGACAACAAACCTGAAAGATTTTTGTAAAAATGTGTGAGAAAAACAACGAAAAAAAATATAAAAATGATAATAAATGCCAGAATTAAGAGACGCAGACCTATAGGAACCTGACCATCATGGTTATCGGGTAAGCTATATATTTTCTATGCTACTAGCTGTCCCGCCCATCTTCGCTCGGGTGAAAAAGTTAAAAAAAAAACATTTTTCAACATCCCCTATGGAAGCAATATTTGAAAAACGTGTTCTTTTTTTATTTCATAAAAGTTGAGTTCCATAAAATCCGTTCTTAGCTGACCTCTACACAGTGTAAGGAATACTGTTACAAAATTTCAAGTCAATCGGCCTTATAGTTCTTGAGATTTCGTGATGAGTGAGTTGGGATCTCCTATATACATATATAGATTATTATGAAAGATAAATAATTAATAAATACATTAGGGACAATTCCACATAAATTGCTATAGCCTCAAATTAAGCAAAGCTTGTGTTATGGTAACTAGACAACAATATACTTACTTATATAGATAGATATATACATAAATACATAGGACATTCAAGACTAAGGTACAAATACTCGTGTTCGTCACACATATATTTACCACTAGCTGTCCCGCCCAGCTTCGCTCGGGTCAAAAAGTTAACTTGCCCGTAACACGATCGCAGCGCCATCTATCGGGTCCAATTGTAAATCTAAACCATTCTCGAATCCACCTTAAGACACACAGAAAGGGATAGCTTCGCCCGGGTGAAAAAGTTGAATTCCTGAAACTCGATCGCAGCGCCTCCTATCGGGTCCAATTTAATATAGCCTATGTTCACCGGAGATAGTGTAGCAACAGTGAAAGAATTTTTCAAATCGGTCCAGTAGTTGTTGAGCCTATTCATTACAACCAAACAAACAAACAAACAAAGTTTTCCTCTTTATAATATTAGTGTAGATGAGCGATAGTCTAACCCGCGGCCTCAAATTCCGCAGGAAGGAGCTCTAGGTCGGTTTCACCCGCGTACAATTTTATTTCATACAACAAAATATCTCATCTTTTCCATAATAAAATATAGCCTATCCTACTTAGTAAAAGTATAGCTTTCTAATAGTGAAAAAAGGGTTAAAATCGGCAATACAGTTTTAGAGTTAAATCGTAACAAACAAACAAATTACAACTTTCCTGTTAATATTCATAATTTAGGTAAGTATACACTATTTTTTCCTCTGTAATCCTTATAATCTCGGGAACTATAAGGCCGATTAACTTGAAATTTGGTAGGAGTATTCCTTACGCGGTGTAGAGGTCAGCTAAGGACGGATTTTATGAAACTCCACCCGCAGGGTGGAATGCGGGGGCGTTCAATAAAAAAAAACACGTTTTTCAACTATTGCTTCTATAGGTATGAAACTTGGTCAAAATATTTTTGGCATGACGTTAATTTACAATGATATATCTAACAAAACCTTAGCAGCAACGCGTGGCCGGGTCTACTAGCTTAGCTATATACATACATACATATATATATATTAATATTAATGTTGCGTTTGTGTGTTAGTGTAATTTTAGTGACAGGCGCTTCTGTCACGGCCAGCTTGCTGGTGGTCCAAGTAGCAGTGTTGCCGCTACTCTTCAAATACAGCAAGTCTGTCCAGAGGAAAATGGTCTTCTCTAACTGCAGTTAGTATCTTTATTACTGTACTAACAGACATACCATGCATGGTGTAACTATAAGAACATCGCACTTAAACTATTTTTTAAGTTGTTTAAGTCGATACCTTATTTACACGATAATAATAATAATAATAATAAAAATGTTTTATTTTCATTAACAAATGTTACATAGCAATAATTTTGTGATGACAATCCTAGTAAGTAAGTAAGTAATACCTGTAGCAGGTTGCCAACGCTCTTCTAGCCGATTGGTTTTACATAACATTCTTTATATCCTCACCTCTTCCCACAAGGGTTCCCGAATCGTTAGGCAGAGGTGTATAGTTAGTACCCACACACCCACTTACCGCCAGAGATATATTTTAGGTGCCAACATGACAGGAGGCGAGATAATGTAGTTTTAAAATCGGTCCAGTACTTTTTGAACCAATTTCTTACAAGCATACTTACATACAAATCTTTCCTCTTTATAATATTAGTAAAGATTTGAAAATGCGTATATCATGGTAGCTGGGAGCAATAGCAATCCCTGTCGGCTACGAAATTACACGACGAAAAACTTGTTTTTGGTTACTAGATCTTTGAATACAATTTCATCTCATTTCAAATCAGTTTAGCTGTTCTGGCGTGAATGGGTTTAAGACGTGCTCAGAAACTTTCGCATGATATAATTATAGGTATCATTATGAGATAAGTTCTTAGTTGGTCCCAACTTTAACGTAATAGCAAGAAAACTTGGCGAGACATTTTGCTATTACATTATCGTCAGGCGCTTTATTGCAGTAAACTATCCGCGCAATTTGGACTATGAAAACCCGTCGAGCTGTAACATCGTCGGGGGGAGAAACTTCAACATTGAGTTCAAGTCCAAAGCAGATGATTGTCCCATTAAACTGGGTAAGAAACCCGCAATTATTTCCAACTTTTAAACAATTTACCTAGGTTCCACACCCTCCTCTGGCGCTTTCTTTAACATTAAGCCTTTGAAGAACTGTGCAGACCGATTGGAATGTAATAAAATATTTTTTTGGTTTAGCAATATATATATAATAATAATATATCCTCACGCCTTCCCACAGGGGTCCCCGAAGGGGTAGGCAGAGGTGTATAGGTAATACCCACACACCCACTATCCGCCAGAGGTATATTAGGTGCCAACGTGACAGATGGCGAGTCCATCGCCGTTACTCAAGCACGACTATACATACGCCTTTGAATTTCTTCTCAGACGTATGCAGGTTTCCTCTCGATGTTTTCCTTCACCGTAAAGCTCGTGGTGTGACTAATCACTGTACTTAAGTTCAGAAAAACTCATTGGTACAGTCGGGATTCGAACTTGCGACCTTTGCGTCGCAGGCAACTGCTCGAACCACTCGGCCACCATGGCTTTTAGCAATATATAAAAATATATCCTCACGCCTTCCCACAAGGGTCCTCGAAGGGGTAGGCAGAGGTGTATAGGTAATACCCACACACCCACTTTCCGCCAGAGGTATATTAGATGCCAACGTGACAGATGGCGAGTCCATCCTTCACGTAGTAGGTATTAAGAAAAGATCGCTAGTCTCTAGACTTGCATACCTATTTTGCTTCGTCCACATTTATCAGTCTCTTCGTTCCCAGTCTTGGGTGTCTGATCAATTTTACCTGTAGTTGGTAAAATATCATACAATCAAAAAGCAACCTTACATCTCAGGTGTATGGCACTTAGTCCCATGTTCAATGTTCCGGGATGTGTTCGTGACCAGAGACTTTACGAGCGTGGACTCCAGACTGCATGAGGAGTTGAAGAAAACGAAGAATACAGTCGTTCTTTACTGTCACGGTGAGGAACTGAATAAACTATGTATCTTCTCGCATCCCCACAGAGGTCCCCGAAGGGGTAGGCAGATGGGATAGAGGTGTAACGCTACCTTCGAAGTATATTTTAGGTGTCAACGTGATAGATGGCGAGGCCATCGCCAAGCATACTTTGAATTTCTTCTCAAAATTGTGCAGGCGTTTTCCTTCACCGTAAAGCTCGTGGTGTGACTAATTACTGTACTCAATAGGTACAGTCGAGTACTTAGTACTACTAGACCATTCGAAACAGCCGATCACCATGGTAACCATTTATTGTGTACTAGCGATACACAATATATAACTACGACGGATAAAGAATACAGTTTGTCGCTCCTCCATTTCCCGAGGCTATTGTAAAAGCCGATTAAGGGAAAAAGCACAGTAGACCAGTGCTAGAGGAGGAATACTTGAAACCAAACTAACGCCCGGTTGCTTGTATCGGTCCCCGTTCCACTAGGTCACGGAGAGAGAGGACAAGGGAGGGCATACGCAGTTGGCCGACCGCATTTGTACCTAAAAATATTCCTACGCGGATGACCGCTAACGAAATAGACAACTCTATCATCATCACTAGCGATACCTCGCGGGTTTACTCGCGGTATATTCGATCCCTTAGACAGTTTATATGATGATATATTACTTAAAGCTATCCTCAATAAACGGCTTATCTAATGCATCTAAGAATTGTTAAAATCTGTTCAGTTTTTGCTGAGATTAGCGAGTTCAAACAGACAAACTTTGTCTGTTTCATTAATATGTATGTGTATGTACGCATTCCCACAAGTGTCCCTGAAAAGGTAGGCAGAGGTGTGTAGATAAAACCCACACACCCACTTTTCGTAAAAGATTTTAGGTGCCAACGTGACAGATGAATGAAACATAGAATCTGTTACTAAAGCCTTCTTGCATCGTCCAGGCAACTCCAACCACCGGGCTTCCCCGCACAGGCTTCAGATGTACAAGGTCTTCCAGGCCCTCAACTTTCATGTCATCACCTTTGACTATCGAGGTATGTATTGTGGAGGTTAAACTTGCTGATAGATGTTATATCCTCACGCCTTCCCATAAGAGTAAGCAGGGGTGTGTAAGTAGTGCCCACACTCTCTCACTTCTCGTCAGAGAATGTTATGTGCTAACGTGACAGCTTTGTTGCTCCGCTGATGGCGGGCCCATCGCCGCTTCTCTTTCCACCGCCCATCCTGCTTCGCTAAGGTGAAAAATAGAAGCCGACCGAGGCAATTGTATTTCAAACAAATCAAAATCAGAATATTTTTATAACACATAGGCCTAGACGGGCACTTATAATACGTCGAAAAGGGTGGAACCAGGAACCCATTGAAATATACATATATTGTGTTATTCAAATGGAGACGTTTGAAAGAATTTGGTGATAAACACACGTACGGAAGACTTATGTATATTAAGAAATATACTTTTAAACATAGGACATACGAGACTAAGTCCCTGATACTCACGTTTGGGACATAAAGGTCTACATAGCGGGAATCACTCAGCTTTGTTGCCAGGAACTGTGACAGCATTAACAGTCGGGATTTTTTTAAGGCTACGGTGACTCAACCCACATCCGCCCCACGGAGCGAGGAGTGGTGGAAGACACGTTCAATGTCTACGCCTGGTTGATGGAGTCTTTCGACGAGGATAGCAGACCAGATGTCATCCTGTGGGGACACTCGCTTGGTACCTACGGTTAAATAAATACCCTGGGACAATTCCACACAAATTGACCTAGTCCCAAATTAAGCAAAGCTTGTGTTATGGTAACTAGACAACGATATATTTACTAGATACATATAAAATTTGCATTATCACCGTTTACTAGAATAAGCCTGTTACGAATTTCCTGTACGTTTGAGCAACATATCAAGCCAGAGCTAGAGAATCCCATCGTATGTTATTTTAAAAGCTTTCTATGTACCTTTTTAGATGCCCTAATTTTCTAGCTTAGTAATTCTATATGTTGTCCAGGTACAGCAGTAATATCCAATGTGGCTGCCAACTTGCGCGCACTGTGCATACAGTTTGATAAGAAGCAGCTGCCGAGTCCCGACGCGTTGGTGTTAGAAGCGCCCTTCAATAACCTGCATGATGAAATTGAGAGCCACCCCTTCTCGAAGGTCTCGGGTTCATTATTTACTCCCGTCGTTCAAAATTTTTATTTCACACAGGCATAGATGGGCACTTATAAAACGTAGAAAAAGGTGCGCGGTTCGGGTTGGTCGTTTCCATGGAGAAGAACCGGCAAGAAACTCCATGGTTACTCTTTTCATATCATTCGGAGATTGCAGAGCCCTGGTGACCGAGTCGTTCGACTCCTGTGTGATGTTCGATGTGCCTGCGACACATGTTCGAATGCCGACTGTACCAATGAGTTTTTTTGATCACAAGTACAGTGATTAGTCACAAGACGTGCTTTATGCTGAATGAAAACATCGAGAGAAGACCTGCATATACATTTGAGAAGAAATTCAAAGACTTATGTGTAGTAGTATTTGAGTAACGGCGATGGACTCGCCATTTGTCTCGTTGGCACCTAAAATATATATGTATCTGACAGAATGTGGGTACTGTCTATATAGCTCTGTATACCCCGGCTTCCCTAGGGAAGGCGTGAGGATTTATAATTAGAAAATGTTGTATAACATTAGCGCCTGCTAATTATCGATGAGCAATGCGTTTTAATGATCATTATTTGCTCTGACATTTCAATAGGAAGATTGCGTTGTGCCATTATGAAGTTGTTTGAAATGAAAAGTTACTTTATTTATAGGCTATTTAAATCCCAAATTTCAACCAAATCCATACAGTTCTTTCACTGTAAAGTTGTACACAAGCGAAAAATTATGAGAGAACATATTTTCGCGTTATCCATATGTCTGTTTCGTCAATATTTCTTCACTCATTCTTTTCTATATGTCCAAACCAACGCAACATGTTATGTACGTTAGGTTTTAATTTCTTCATCTTACAAAATCAATCCCCAATTCACGACTTCGCGTTTTTTTTTTATACAACAAGAGTGGCAAACAAGCATACGGCCCACCTGATGGGAAACGGTTACCGCAGCCTATTTACGCTCACGATACCGAAGTATCACTTGCGCGTTGCCACTCTGTGTTTTATTTTTTCAGTTGGTGTCTTGGCTGCCGTACTACAAGGATATGTTTGTGAAACCTTTCACGGTGTCTTCAGAATACGCCTTCACGACAGACCAGTACCTACAGACAGTCTCGGACTTGCCCATTTTAATACTGCACTCCAAGGGAGACAAGATTGTACCCTATGAACTAGCTGTAAAGGTAGCAATTAGCTTGTTCTCTCTAGACTTATATACCTCTTTCACTTGGTCCACATTCGTCAGTCTCTTCAAATGTGCAAGTCGGTTTCGAGTACTCTTGACGTTCCCGTCCTTGAGCGTCCGATCGATTCGATCTAGGTAAAAAGGTTTGTTACACCTAAATTTATATAGTTTAGCTAGAGCCCCAGTATTCAGGCACCATGGCCTATGGTCACCTATTTCTCTCTGGTTTTAGCTACACGAGGCAATAGCCCGAAACCGCAGCAAGGCAGGCGCCCCGCTGGTGCTCCACTCTTTCGAGCGAGGACTTGGCCTTGGGCACAACAACCTTTGCGAGGCACCTGACCTGAAGCAAGTTGTCACGTGAGTACGATATACCATTACTGTGGTTATTTCCCATCCCAGGTCCCTAGACAACCAACAGCGCCCTTAGCCAGGGTCTAAACGTAACAGCAGGTTTAAGAGAGGTAGGGCATAACGGATTTCCCGTTCGAATTTAGAGCTGCCCGACTGGGGCAGGACCTCCACCTTATAGAAGTCCGTAGCCAAATAACACAATTGTTTGTGTTGTGTTCCTACGCGGTGAAAAAGGCTTCCAGTAATGAGCTCCTTAGGGAGGGGAGGATTGTTATATTGTGTTGGCAGCAGAGGGATTAGTCCCATTATGCTGCTAACACAGTATAACTGTCCGAACACAGAGTGGCAACGCGCAAGTGATACTTCGGTATTGTAAGCGTAAATAAGCTTCGGTAACCGTTTTCCTTCGGGTGGGCCCGCATGCTTGTTTGCCACTCTTATTGTACAAAAAGAAAAAGTGCTCTAATTGGTTTTTGCATAGCACCTAAGTCCCGTAAAAAAGCCGTGGTGGCCGAGCGTTGTCTGCGAAACAAAGATCGCAAGTTCGAATCCCGACTGTACCAATGAGTTTTTCTGAACTTAACTGACTGAAGTACAGTGATTAGTCACACCGCGAGCTTTGCGGTGAAGGAAAACATCGAGAGGAAACCTGCATACGTCTGGGAAGAAGTTCAATGGCGTATGTATAGTCGTGTTTCAGTCACGGCGATGGACTCGCCAATCACGTTGGCACTTAAATATACCTCTGCCTACCCTGAAGGTGTAGTAGATGTAAGAGTATGTTATTTTAGCAGCTATTTTGTTTCAGGGATTTCTTAAGACAAGCGGTCAGAAGGTGATTTCTTTACAAATTTATTTAATATGTTAACGCTTTTATTTATTAAACAAAGTCATGTTGCCAACATTGTGTCATTTACAGTATTCAAATTGAGGTCTTAGTCATATTTTATAAAAAAAAAAAAAACTGAACCTAAAAAAATAAATACCAAAAAACTAAAAGTCGTTTTGACTATTAGTTTTTTTGTATTTATTTAAAAAAAGTAAAATATGACTAATTTAAAAAAAAATTTAGGTTCAGATTAGAAAAAAAAATATTCATATTATTTAAACTGTTAGACGGCCACCTGGCCGCCTACTTGAGGTTGCGGGGTCGATTCCCGCTTAGGGCAGATATTTGATATGTGATGTAGGTACACGAAATATATATATAAAATAATAGTTTAAAAAAACTAAAAAAATACACATTTTATAGAAAATCCAACAAAAAAATTGAAAATGTTTAAAATATTGAATTGTAATCGGTGCTTAAGTATGCTAAATTTCGAGTTAATCCGACGTTTTGAAGGGGGTTAAAATCATGTTCAAAGATTCCGTTACATACCAACATACATACGTCTCAAGCTAATAAAAGCGTATTAATATGCGAAAGTTTGTGAGGATGTTCGTAAGTTTTTCATTCACAGAAGATCTACTGAACGGTATTGAATGAACTTTGGCACAGAGATAGATCAACATTTGACATGTCTTGTTCAAGAAAAAGATAATGAAATAATATTTTAGCGGTTTAAACACAGTTAGTACAAAGCCCACGCTGAAAGTTGCTAACATGGCAACATAGTGTTGGTTCATCATACATTTAAGAGCTGGGCTCTTGTCGGCGTCTCTGATGCATCCCTTCCATTCGCTTCTGTCCAGCGCAACCTCCTTGACCCCCCTATACGCCATGAGAGACACGTCTTTGATCTGACCCATGTATGTGAATCTTGGTCTCCTTTCTCTCTTCCCCTCAACCTTTCGTTCTAAGATATTCCTATAGAAGCTATCGTATAAGGTCTATCATCTTTCCTCGTCTTTTCTTTTCTATATACAACAACTTTTCTCGACTGTCTAGCACTATTAGTGTTTGTTATGTTGTACAAATTCGGTTGCATTTAACTCCGCGAGAATATTAACAAATGTTATGATCCGAATTAACTTCACAATACAAATACTATAACCTCTATTTCTAACGTGATAAGCTTCAAATTACTAAACGAATTGCACCCCTCTCAGGCAAGCGTGAAAAAGAACACTCCACGTGGTTTCCGAACGCAATCAGGCCACATGTGCCTGCTTAGCGCATTTCTGAACGTAACTAGCAAATATTCATTACTTGCAGCCCCGCAGAGAAAATTGCCGCGAAATCTCTAGTGAGTGGTAACAGTAGTGATGTCGTTAAAGCTTGTCGATATTATCGTTAATAAGACAATTTATTTTACATCTATAAGTACACATCAACACGCCGAGTCCCTAACGGGATAGGCAGAGAGCGGGACAGCCAGTTCTCTCAGACTTACATACTTCTTTCGCTTCGGCCACATTCATCAGTCTCTTCATACATGCTCTCCTGTTTCGAATATTCTTGACGTTCCCGTCTTTGAGCGTCCGATCGATTTGATCCAGGTAGTTGGAACGTGGCCTTCCTCTGCCTCTTCTTGCACACACTTTTGCTTTGTATATCTGCTTCGTCAATATTTATTCAGTCATCTTTTCTATACGTCCACACCGTATACGTCCAAAACGTAACATGCCTATATAATATATAGATAGACCTAGAGAGATAGAGTAGAGATATACCTAATCTTGCTAATATTATAAATGTGAAAGTTTGTAAGTTTGAATGTTTGGATGTTTGCGGTTCTTTTACGGCCAAACGGCTGGACCGATTTGAACATAGATACATTTGAACCCCGAAAAATTAAAAGCTCTAATATTATAAAGTTTGTATGTTGCTAATTCATGGCATAACGGCTGAGCCGATTTGGCTGAAAGTTGAAATGGTGATGGCTTATATCCGGGTCTAGGACATAGGCTACATTTAATTCCGAAAAAAAACGAAGTTCTAATATTATAAAGGCGTAAGTTGGTATGTTGCTCTTTCACGGCATAGCGAATCGATTCTAGCAGGAAAATATTGCAGCTACTTTTTCTAATTCCACGCGGGCGAAGCCGCGGGCATAAGCTAGTATCCATATTATCGTATGTGCGTTGCGATCACTAGGCAACCCGCCGCCTCACCCCCTCCACCTCAGGCGCGGCCAACTAGTTCCGCGTGTACTATCCTTACTAATATTATAAATCCTTACTAATATTATAAATGTGAATGTAAGTTTGTTTGTTACGCTTTCACGTAAAAACTACTTAACCGATCATCATAAAACTTTCTACATATATTCTTGGAGGTATAAGAAGTAACATAGGATACCTCTTTATTGAAAAAATAAACATTTTTACGTAAGATAAAAAAGCCATCCACGCCGACGAAGTCGCGGGCTCAGCTAGTAGTCGATAAAATAAATGTAACGTTCACAACACTAAGGAGGTAACGAGGGGTGGAATGTAATATTGAATAGAGCCGTGTGTTGCGTTTGCATAGCCATTTCGCGGTTGCTTCCATTATTGCGCGTGTGGCGATGAATTATCTATTGCGGGGTTACACACTTTACCTTAAACATAGATAGTGACGTCCACGACGACGCGCCCCACTATTCTTCCCTATAGTTTATAGTGTGTGTGCAGCCTTCCACTAATGTTTGAGTATTGTCGGTACACACTGATTACCTATGAGTGCACACGCACACTACAATTAATAGACTCGGGTCATACTCCCCGCAGCCCGCGACCCCCTCGACTAGAAATTGGTGTGGCGCGTCTTCGTGGATGGCACTATCTATATCTGCGTAAAGGCATACTAATGAGAAAATTCGTAACTATAATAAATCGCGACCTCAAGTTTCGCAGTCAGGAGCTCTAACCACTAGACCAGACGGCCTTTTAAGATAAAAAGTAATTACTTAGTCCTCGTTGGAAAAAGAAGACCCGCACTTGGATCTGTTTGAATTAAAATGGAGTCACACCGCTCCGGGCAAGTTTCATTTTGATAATGGTTTCTTTTTAAAGGTTATCTTATTACTTTTTCTCCATCATTTAATATATATTTTAATTTATCTATCTATATAAATAAAAGGGAATCACTAAATGCAAAACTATAAAACGGCCGAACCGATTTGGACGAGTTATTTTTTGTTGTGTTTGATGAAGTCTGAGGAAGGTTCTTATGGAGAGAAAAGAAATAAATAAATAATAGTTTAAAAAAATAAACTTTTCATAGAAAATCCAACTAAAAAATAGAAAATGTTTAAAATACTGAATTGTCATCGGTCCTTAATAAGTATGCCAAATTTCGAGTTAATCCGACGTTTTGAAGGGGGTTAAAATCATGTTCAAAGATTCCGTTACATACTAACATACATGCGTCTCAAGCGAATAAAAGCGTATTAAAAATATAAGGAAATAAGTAAAAAAGATCAATTTTCTTGACTTTTGTAGATTTGTACTAGCCGTCGTGGTCGAGGGGTCCGAGCTATCGCCTGCACAAACGTTGCAAGCTCGAATCCCGACTGTACCAATGAGTTCTGAACTTAAGTATAGTGATTAGTCACACCACGAGCTTTACGGTGAAGGAAAACATCGAGAGGAAACCTGCATAAGTCTGAGAAGAAATTCAAAGGCGTATGTATAGTCGTGCTTGAGGACCGGCGATGGACTCGCCATCTGTCACACCTAAAAAATATATCTTTGACAGGAAATTTTTTTTACGTGCCAGAATTGGATTCGAACTTTCCTGAAAGTTGGCAACGATGTCGCTACGATGAATACAATATTTTGAATCTTTCCTTCCGCACAAAGGCCCAGTATTCGAACACCACTTTAGTTTAAAAAAAACTCATTTGACATTCGCTCGGCCTTCGTACAAATCATATACCTAACTGTACGTCCTAGCTACTGTACCTATATTCACGTAACGTGAACTGCCCCACAAGGTTTCCTGTTGAGAAACCTTACAAGACCATGGCTTATCGCCACAGTCTATACGCATTCGTGTTAATATCCATTTTGAGTTTATTCACGGGTTACTGCCTTCGAGTCTTCAAGTGTTATAATACACACACACCAACATATAACCTCACGCCTTCCCAAAAAGATCCCTTAGTGTAGGTCTGTAGGTTCCCTACATCCACTTTTCGCGAGAGATTTTGAATGCCGCAAATCGCAAATCAACTGTCGTGAATGAGGGCGTGATTGTAAAGATGAAGTATGGCATGTTACGTTGGTTTGGACACATAGAAAGGATGAGTGACGAAAGATTGACGAAACAGATATACAAAGCTAAAGTGTATGCAAGAGGAGGCAGAGGAAGGCCACGTTCCAACTACCTGGATCAAATCGATCGGACGCTCAAGGACGGGAACGTCAAGAGTACTCGAAACCGACGAGCATGTATGAAGAGACTGATGAACGTGGACGAAGCGAAAGAGGTATGCAAGTCTAGAGAGAACTGGCGCGCTATACTCTCTGCCTACCCCGTTAGGGACTTGGAGTGATGATATGTATGTATTTTAAGTGCCAACGTGAGAGATGGCGAGTCCATCGCCGTTACTCAAGCACGACTATACATACGCCTTTGAATTGCTTCTCAAACGTATGCAGGCTTCCGAGGTCGATGTTTTCCTTCAATGTAAAGCTCTTGGTGTGACTAATCACTGTACTTAAGTTGCAACTTACAGTCTTTGTGTTGCAGGCGACTAACCACTTGGCCAACACGACTATTGAACTATTATTATTTAGTACTGCGTATTTCGTAATTCAAGTTTGGTGTGATAGTAGGTAGCGGTTGTCTATGCGAAGTCCTGTCCCTCTATGAATCATAAATACCCCATTATTTATTACCGATACAATTTCCCCCACGGGTTCATTGTTTATTTGTCGGGCACGTCTATATAAAAAGCGAAAAAGACTAAAAATTATACTCGTTGGATGCCCAGAAAAAAATCATCTCTCCAAACCATTCTTCTTTAAATAAAACAAAAGGACTACAAAGACATGTCAGTAAAACAATTGAGTCTCTATCGATGTTCAACGTCACATCACTACACCCAGCGCGTTGGAAATACAGTTCTTATTGCCTACACAATGCGTTCTAAATTCGTTGGTACATGTTTTGGTTTTACAACAGTTCGGCGCGCAGGAAACGGAAAGTGGTTACATATTTATAAAATGGAATCGATTTTTAAACGAGCCAATAGTAGAGCTCCTTTTGAGAGGCGGGTAGTTGTAAGCCACACCCAGAGAGAATGTCAGATGACAGTCTCGCGCGCTTTTTTGTTCATTCGCTCTCAGACCGCCAACGCGGGTGGTTGTGAATGCGTAATGTGGCTGTGTCCACTCCAAAGCTATTGTTCATGTTTATTTATTTGCACTGCACATTTTATGATACCATAATTAGGGTTTTATGTAAGAAAATATAGAAACGGTTTATGTGCACTAAAAATTGACAAGATTTACATAACTTAAGATGTTTCATGAAGGATTTAAAATATATCATACATACATACTTTCATGGTCCTTGAAGGGTTCACAGGAGTGTAACACAACCTGTTTTGCTAATATGGCAGATGGCAAGGCCATCATCGTTTCTTGAGCACGAATACGTCACTGAATTTCTTCTCAAACGTATGCAGATTTCCCTTCGCTGTTTTCCTTCGCCGTAAAACTAGCAGTGTGATATTAAAATTCATTGTACACAGTCGGGGTTCAAACTTGCAATATTCGCGTTGCAGGCTCCAACTTTATCCAAAATTCACCAGAATCATGACCAGAAAATATAGATATCAACGTATCTGTGAAGTCGGAAATTTTATCGCCAACGGGAATCCCTTAACGTCAAAACGTCGTTAAAAAGTTTACGTTCATCAAACTGACAAGTATCGCTCGATTTGAATAGAGAACCGTTTTTAGTACGTACCCATGTAACGGTTACAAATGTCAGTTTGACGTTTCTAACGTTAATGAAAGTTGACCTTTCAACGAGTTTGTAGACATGTTTTGGAATTCAGTCGCAAATTAGACGATGCCTGTGGCTGCAAAGCCGTAAGCCGTTTGGAATCAGGGCTGCCCTAATGGGACAGTGCGTGCATTCACGATTATTTTAATTGGGGCAGAACCATGGACAATTGTGCATCCTCTCACGGTAGTCGACAGAATCATAAACAATGGCGGCAGACAACTAAAGATTCGTTCAAAAACCAGCTGAACGTTTTACAATAAAATTATAAATTAATAGGACAACTTGAGTTGAATGATAGGTTCGTAGTAGCTTCTGACACCTCATATTCAACTACTGGTACTATTTTAGAGCCAAATAAGCTGGCTCGACATGATGGCTCAAGCGGCCCGATGGTTTTAAACTGGCAGGCGGCTGGCCCTTAGTGTGGGATGCTACCTGCGGCGTCACTCTGGCTCGGTCTCACATCGGCGGCTGCCGGCGCAGCGGCTTCTCGGCAGGAGTGTTGCAAGTATGCCACCAAGCCACAAATATGAGCCAAGAGTAGTTGTATTAAGTCACGAGGAAACGTGGAGCGTCACTTGACAATAGAGCTAGCGAATATTTCGCTCAGTGAATCAGCATTGCCATACAACGTGGCAATGCCGCCAATCTTCTTGGCACCCTTCCGCGTGATACAGATTTGGGACATATATTCTATTTATATTTAAAATGGTAAGTGTCCTTTTTCATTAAAATTACTACTCAACTACTTAAATTCTCCTCTGCTTTGCTTCTTGACATTTGTAAGCGGTAACGACAGTGACACTTACGTCTCTTACGTTGAAAAAATGAATGATTGATTAGTTGCGGATGGTGGGCAGAAACAGTAGAGCGCCAGTTCTCCATAAACTAACGATCTCTTCCAAGTTAACCAAGATTTCTTTCAGCATTCATAGTGTATCTATACTTATAGGTCATAATTTTGGCGTCCACTAAAACTGCCGTTCGGGTCAGGCGGGCTGGTGCCATCCACGAAGACGCGCCCCACCATTTTCTAGTCGAGGGGGTCGCGGGATGCGGGGAGTATGACCCCTGTCTATTAATTGTAGTGTGCGTGTGCACTCATAGGTAATCAGTGTATACCGATAATACTCAAACATTAGTGGAAGGTTGCACACTTACACTATAAACTCTATGGGAGGATAGTGGGGCGCGTCTTCGTGGATGACACGATGGTTATGCTGTGTGCTGTAGAGTAAGAGACAACGGACTATACAGGTTTAAAATTGAGATTACCTTGAAGCAGTATCCTTAAGGTCGTAAGTCGCCTTCAGAGAAAAAATCCTTTTCTGCTGACGCTCACGCTCTCTATTATATGACATAACTTTTTCCGCAACTAATGAATAGCGTTAGCGTGAGACATGGAAATTGTCCAGGAGGCTGGTCTGATATATTGATGTACTAGCTGTCCACCGCGGTTTTATCCTAAATTTTATAATAAATCATTTATCAATGTATCCAGCTAATAATCTATCCCTATTCCAATTTTCATCCAAATCCGTTCAGTAGTTTTTGAAGCGAAAGAGGAACAAACATTCTCACAAGCTTTCGCATTTATAGTTATAATAGGACAATTTTGCTGTCAAACAAGCGCCTGATGGTAAGCGGTTACCGCCGCCGCTGAACGCTTAACAATTAAATTATCAAATTGGTACCACAGACTTAGAGAATTTTCTCTCATCCTCATTTGATAAATTTTTCATATATTTTCATCATATAGCCAAAACTCAAATAAGACGCCTGTTGTCTATGGTAAGTATACGCAGTTTTAAATAAAAACATTTCTCACCAAAGTAATCTATGGTTTATCACCCAGCAGGAAATTAATGGCATTATCGACATATTAACAAGATAACACGATGATTAAGCGATGAATAATATAAATAAAACTTCACCTCCAATACTCCATCCGCGTATTCTAAAAGATCATAAAATGCGACCAAACTCGTGGACGACTCACTGACTATAAATCACAAATAAAAAAATCTGCTACTTTATGATAAATACGTTGAAAAAAAAAGGTTAAAAAAGCCATGCCGTGTGTCCGAGCGCGGCCGAGGAATGTCTATGGTCGTTCAATGCTTCTCTTTTTAAATATTCAAATGGAATCACCCAAATTAAGTAGCCATAAACGGAATCAGCTTCCAAATTTGAATATTTCATTCGTGTTTCGATGTAGCCACGGCTTGTGAGTGTGTGTTATAGTGCGTGTCATTACGCGGCAAAGTTTACCTTATTCATTGTCGATAAAAACCATTACAAAAAAAATAAGCATGAAATTTTGAAATAATTTTACAAAGAAAATTGTCTTGTGGTAATTATAAGTTTTCTATAAGCATCTGAAGATTAAAAGTGTTAGGTAAATATACCCAACATAACACAATAACACGTTAAGCTTTCAACATAGTACATTAAACTAATTTTAATATTCTATAAACTTCTATTTTTAAACCGACAATAAGAACAGGAGTTTTTTTATTTTATATCATATATAGGTATACGGGAACGTTAAGAGTACTCGAAACCGACGAGCATGTATGAAGAGACTGATGAATGTGGACGAAGCGAAAGAGGTATGTAAGTCTAGAGAGAACTGGCGCTCTATACTCTCTGCCTACCCCGTTAGGGACTTGGCGTGATGATATGATGATGATGATGATGATATATAGGTATATGTATATCATATATATTGCATTTCATAATAAGAGTATAGCTATATCGATATCGATAAATTATAAAATCGATACATCTCTATTTCTTTTGTCGCAGCGCGCCGCGCGTTGATAAGGAAACATTTTAAATTAGTAGAAGAGAAAAAATATTACAAAAAATATTCTTATATTTTATTTGTATTTTATCACGCGCAACACAAAACGGGTAGCCGCTTGCTACCAACCAGCCGATATAAATTATATCATTTTTCACTGCGACAACCCTAACGGACGTAAAAAATGACGTCCCATTCAGTTCAAAGTTTGAGAGTTTTGCCGCGTTTTTTATACGTTTCCGGGCGACGAGATTCCATTATAAAACATTTGGATTTCGAACGTTCTACAAAGATTATGTTTGAACCTATATACATAGCTGGCTCGAAACTAGATGTGAGTTCTAATGACCTTTGTAACGCTTCAATGTACGCGTCTAATGTAATTAATACGTATTGAGCCGTGACCTTACGATGCGGCGTTTTTATGGGTTTCGATTGTACGCTTGTCCTAACCATACCGGATTTTATGCTATTATAATATTGGAATTTATAATTGTACGTTTAGTGAAAAATACGGTCCATGACCTTATAAAATGGGTCAGCTTTGACCTGCGCTAAAGTCTGCATACTGAGCTTATTGTTAGGAACTAATTGATCAGGACATGTTGAATATGTATGTATGTACTTGGCTTGGGCTTTATAAGCTAGGCTTGGGCTTTTCCCGTAGCCAACCTATATGCAATGAGGGTAATGATAAATATAAGCTGTTAAAGAAATTCATTATGTGGGCATCTCAATAGCCTGTACACGGGTGACCTTAGCGCAGAGATCAAGCACGTCACAAACGTCAACAGACAAGCACACCGCGAACTGGACAAAGTAGCTCAACTCATTGGTAGATAACTTATAATCTGTGTAAGGTTTACGTTGGGCCCGCAATAAACCATGGCCCATTTACCTTCGAGAAAATGTAGGCCGTAATCCCACCGGTCAGGTTCTTTTCCAAGGGGAATGTGTGGTCCCCACTTTCTATCTCCGGGCCCGCATCAAAGGCGAAGATAAATAAATAACCCGACAAAAATATCATAAATTTACAACGCGCCGCGCACTGAAAAGTAAAAAAAGACGACCATTTAACATATATCTCACTTTTGTTGGGTGCCGCTCTAGTGGCGCGAGCGTAATGTGGATGCGCCGAGGTAACTGCCTTAATGTACTGTCTAATTTGTTTAATTGACTATGTATTACAAGTAAGCCGTGGTGGCCGAGTGGTTCGAGTAGTCGCCTGCCGATTAGTCATTAAGTAAGATTGCAGACAAGATAACTTTACTTAATGATAAGTCAGGCTTATTAAGTTTTCAAAACTAAGTTTACACAGGTTGCACACATGTAATTATTAGGCAGACTTAACTAAGATTTGCAACGCCAGAATTTCCGCGTTATTCCCTCTACAAAATTTAATTACACTGTCATAAATGAAACACTAGAATGAACAATTTTAAGATACCTAGTTAAATAAATGGTTTAAAATTAATTAATATATTTATTTACGATCGAGTTCCATAAAGTTTTATTGAATCATAAATTCATAAATCGCATCCATATTTCGATCTCCTTCATTAGCTGGACAAAACCAATGACATTTACCAAACTAATTTTTAAATTCATAACAACTTATGCACCACTTTCTTTAGGCTACAAGCAGACGTATGCAATTGTGATAAAGTCTGATTTCAATTGAGGAAATGTGAAATACATAAGACATTTTGCTAGGTGTGAAAGATATGACATTTGAAAATATAGGTGTTCGAAGTTCAAATTAGATTTTTAAATTTCGTATGAAGCCTACTGTGTGGTGCGTTCGGACATCAAACTCAACGATAAAAAAAAACGTTATTAGCAACTTTAATCATGTTTTTTATATCTACATAGTTTAATTAACATTAACTTAACTGTAAATTGATCCTAACTGTCATTCGTTTAGGTGTTGATTTTGAGTGATACACTAACCACAAACAATAAAAATTGTAACTAAGCATTAGTTAAAAGGTCGTTGTTCCAATCCATAGATATTGTAAAAGCTATGTCACTTCATTTGCCCACGTGGTACATTAAATATCAATATTAGTCCCTCCTTAATTGATACAATTACAAATATTATAAATGCGAACGTTTGTGAGGATATTTTGTTCCTTTATCACGAAAAATATACTGAACAGAATTTAATGAAATATAGCACAGAGATGGATTATTTGCTAGATTAGGATATGTTCTAAATTAGATTGAACATCGATGAAAACGTAGGATAATACACCAAATTATTATTTTTTACTTATGCAATGTGAGTGTCTGGAAGAGAAAGACCTCGTTCCAATTACCTCGAATCGATCGAATAATGAAATCGTTTTAGCATTCACAAATTTGTTGTTTTATTTTTCTTTATGATGCCAAACAGGCGGTAAACCTGGTGGTAAGCGGTTACCGCCTATGGACGCGTACACGTTACCGACCTCTGCTTGTATAAATAATAAAACTTCCTTAATAAATTCCCGAAACCGATGGTGTATGAAGAGGCTGATGAATTAGGATGAAGCGAAAGAGGTATGTAAGTCTAGAGAGAACTGGCACTCTGCCTCTGCCTACCCCGTTAGGGACTTAGCGTATGGTATTAAAAATACAGGGAGCTATTTACAGCTTACAAGATTATTGGAATTCCAATTTTATCTATCTTACTTTAAAGATTATAATCCGATGAACCTTAATCCCCTTTGTGGATGAATATATTTTTTTTTAATCCCTTAACTATATTGTTACTATAAAACTGTAGTGATGTGCATTTCACGTCTATTTTTCGGATATTTTAAGGATCTGACCTTGGCCCCTATTAAGACTACCCGATCCATGGAGGGGTAGTAGGGGTAGTAGGAATAAGATATAAAAAAATAGGATAACACTCCTGCGGATAAATAATAAAAAAATATAAAAATACTGCAAATTATATAGGAATACCAGGGTAACTAAAATTAAATATTCCGCTTAGTTAGCCAAATATTCAATACCACAATTTAATTTTTTTTCTATGTGAACATTTTATTAAATTAATATTTTTTGTCACACCACACAGATGGCATACAAGCAAGCCCGCCTCATGGTAAGCGGTTACCGCCTATGGACGCTTACAACACCAATGGTATCAGTCGCGCGCTACCGACCCTGCAGGAACCTTTACACACCCTTCTTGAACTCTATAAAATTAAATTTGGTACCTACAAAAGTTGCGGATATCCGAATCTTTCACCTGCGGATATTACAATCCCGTCCCTAACGTGTGTTCCAGTAGCCGGTCGGCGCGATATGTTTACGACCGCCATATCAATTAGTTGTCTCCTACAAATTGCCGAGTCGAGCGAGACTAACTCAGCGGCATTTCCAGTACCGTACGCTATAAATATTAAAATACATACCTAATATTATATTATATTATTACTTAATATATATTATATGCATAGCTTTAGTCTATACTAAACGCCGTGGTGGCCCATTGGTTATTTGAGTCACGGCGATGGACTCGCGATCACGTTTGCACCTAAAATGTATCTCTGGCGGAAAGTAGGTGGGCGGGGACCCTTGTGGCAAGGCGTGAGGATAGCACTAGAGGACTAGCAGTGCCCGCGACTTCTCCCGCGTGGATTTAAACAAAAAAACATTTTTCAATTTCTAAATTATAATAGCATTAGTTACTCCATTTTACATCTGCCAGTGAAAGTCCCGTCCAAATCGGTCCAGCCGTTTCAGAGATTAGCAGGAACAAACAGACAGACAGATAGACAGATAAAAATGGCAAAAACATATTATTTTGGTATATGTCCGTGTATACATACATATGCATTTAGTAAAACGCGTTTTTTTTTATATAAATATTACAAACAGACACTGCGATTTTATTTATTTGTACATACATATACATATCATCACGCCAAGTCCCTAACGGGGTAGGCAGAGAGTATAGAGCGCCAGTTCTCTCTAGACTTACATACCTCTTTCGCTTCGTCCACATTCATCAGTCTCTTAATACACGCTCGTCGGTTTCGAGTACTCTTAACGTTCCCGTCCTTGAGAGTCCGATCGATTTGATTTAGCTAGTTGGAACGTGGCCTTCCTCTGCCTCTTCTTGCACACACTTTTGTATATATTATGATTATCAGCATGTAAATCATTGAGCAATGTTTCACGTACTGAAGAACGAATCTACCAGCCAGCAAACTCAGGGTATTGTTGACGGTTCTACATTGTCGTGTAGAAGCAGGACAAGTATGTATGTATTATATAAGTATGTATGTATTTAGAAATATATAAAAGAAATTCGATTATTTTACAACGTTGTTCGGAATAAGCTTCCATAGACAATAGAACAATTGACTGATACCCATACCAAGAAGTAACAGAATTTAAGAATATACCCAGTAGTGGTCCTTTGTCCAAGGTGTTTTACTTACCTTTAAAAAGTTATAATCCGAACTTAGGACATATTGAAACAAAGCTTACTTACAGAGCAACATTGAGAGTAAAATTATTAAGATTTAAAAAGTTAACACTGGTTACAAAGTCTTTGTCTATACCTACTAATATTATAAAGAGGAAAGATTTGTATGTGAGTATGTTTGTAACGAATTGGCTCAAAAAGTACTGGACCGATTTTTAAAATTCTTTCGCCATTTGAATGCTACATTATCACTGATTAATATAGGCTATTAAAATTGCAAGTTTTTTTTTTAAATAAATGTCCACCCATGCGAAGCCGGGACGGGCCGCTAGTATCCTATAAAACTGCGTTGGACTTAGTTCCAACTATTTTTTTTATGTCTCACTAGCGACCCGCCCCGGCTTCGCACGAGCATTTCGCACGATAAATATATACCATCGCGGACTTATTACCGATCTTTTATATCAAAATTATTTTTTATTCTTCCCACATACAATAATATGGTACAGAAATTAGCAGTAAGCAGTAAAATAGCTTTGTAGGTGGCAGTCGGGAGCCCTGACTAGGTTCCCCTGTGCTAAGTGTCTCCTGGCCCTTCTTGGTGGTGTACTGGGATCTCAGACGCGTCAAATTAGGACTATCTGGCTCCTTAACTATGTAACTTAAAAGTAGGTAGCCTTCTTTTATTTTAACGCCAAAGAATAGCAAAGAAGAAGAACACGTTCCAACTACCTAAATCTAATAGGTCACTCAAGGACGGGAACGTCAAGAGTACTCTGAATGGGTGATGTATTACGAGATTGTTCAATGTGGACGATGCGAAAGAGGTATGCAAGTCTAGAGAGAACGCTCTGTTTTTTTTTTTACAACAAGAGTGGCAAACAAGCATACGGCCCACCTGATGGGAAACGGTTACCGTAGCCTATTTACGCTCACGATACCGAAGTATCACTTGCGCGTTGCCACTCTGTGTTCGGAGTGTTATAGTGTGTTGGCAGCATAAGGTTTAATCCCTTTGCTTGGGGCGGTTTCCAACACATTGTAACAATGTGTTGGAAACCTCCCCAAGGAGCTCATTACTGGAGACCTTATTCACCGCGTAGGAACACAACACAATAAATTGTGTTATTTGGCTACCGACTTCTATAAGGTGGAGGTCCTGCCCCAGTCGGGCAGCTCCGAATTCGAACGGGAAACTCGTTATGCCCTACCACTCTTTTTCGCTTATTTTCGCTTTGTATATCTGTTTCGTCAATCTTTCTTCACTCATCTCTCTATATGTCCAAACCAACTTAACATGCCTTTCTCTATCCTTCCGATCACGCCAGTTCTTTTGCGAATCTCTTCATTGCGGATTCGATCTAAGTACCTACTCTAATTGTTTCTATCTTTGCTTGGTAAGGTTTTACAGTACATTATTGATTAGTGATATATAGTCAAATAATGTCGTACCTACCAATAACGGTACCGTGACCGTCTTCCGATCGATAACAGGCAATTTTAAACCTTATAGCTTACGTTTTACATTCAATATTGAAATGTTATGTCAGTCAGACGTCAGCGAAATCATATAAGTTTTCTATAGATTCGGCTTTCGACTCCATTACCTTAAAAGTAAGGTTTAATATCGCTTTTGATTAATTTCACCGTCCGGGGCTCGACTAGAACGGAACCTTGAAGCGTGTCTTGGGTTTGATTCCTGAAAAATTGTAACAAAAAATTTCAATACGATTTTTTTAATTCGAGCTTAGCTACCTATTTGTTAATTTGATGTATAGGTTCATTCACGACTGGAATTAAAAATGGATGGAATTTCGCTAGGATTGTCATGTTAGTATAACTTATATTTGATTACGATACTGTGGTATTTAAATAAATGTGTAGTTGGTCGAATGTCTATTGTATTTTAATAAGCACTTTTTGAGGATAAAAGTTCATTCAAGCGAACAAAACGACGGAAGCCAGGACCACCTACAATTCACGCCTTTTGTCAAATACTACTAATTTGTAATTAGTATGTCGCCAAATAGACAATCCCTTCAAACATCCCTTTTTACCTGAAAAATCGTGGTGGGATAGGGGGAGGGGCGCGCGGTGCAGGGGGCGACGCGGCGCGGCAGTCAAGCCCCGACCGCGCGAGCGCTTGCTACCAGCGCCACGCTGATACTACACGCTCGGACAAACAAAAGACAAGAACATTCCGAATTCGAAAATTTGAAATTTCTAACCGGACAGTGTTTTGGTGATTTTTTTTTATTTGAAGGCCTAACTAACAACGAAGAGAAACTGTGTTTTACTTTTTTTTTGTGGACTTTGATCGCGTAATTAGGAAACTAGGAGCGAATGATTAAGCGTGTTTTCTTTTTCATACACTTATTGATAAGATAATTGTCGTTGGAACGCAACAGTCGTGCCGTGTTCGTGACTAGTGGCCGTCGCAATATCATACGTTCCATTTGTGAAAATATTTAAAAAGTTATCATTTCCGTTGTGCTTTCGTTGGCGGTTGTCAGTTTGGATTTTGTGACAAGGAGGTGAGTACAAACTTTTCACTTGCATAGCTTTTTTACGAGTGCCATAATATTTTTTTTTCAATTACCTTCATTACTACCGATAACTTTGAAGAACCTTCGTTGTATACCCAGTTACAAATATTTACTTTTGAAATCTGCCATTGCTACTTGAAACTGTTTTATCGGCATAAAATTAAAAAGAAACGTCAACACCTGTAGGCCTATCTATTAATTCTATATCTAATTAAGTCTATGATAACCAGATTTTATCAAAATGTCTGTAGGTATCACGCAGTCTTATAAAACTTTAGTTATATAATGTTAGTATGGATTTTGAAATCGTTTTGTGATAATTTCGTGTATTTCTATAGATAATTAGTTATATATTTCAAGAGTTATATACTTATATAGATAGGCTACTAGTGGACTAAATCACGCGATTTAAAAAAACAACTATATTATGTTACTAGATGTGCCCGCAACTTCGTCCGCGTGGAATTTGCGCAGCATTTTTTGGATGTACATTTCGATTTATATTAGTTACGTTACGAAAAGCTTACCACATCATATTATTGAAGACCACATCTAAATCGGATGAGCCGTTTCTGAGATAAGCGTGCATAAACGCACAGACAAAAAATTCTAACAATCAGTGTTTTGGGTGCTATTTGCGTTGATAAAGGTCCCAATAATAGTTTTTCTCATATATCTTCCATGTACAGACAGCGATCCGTTACATTTTTATTATATGTAAAGATTAGTTACTTTTTCTAAGCAATCTTTGGCACTTTTGGGCATGCATGGTTCTCAAAAGGTTCTCCTCACGCCTTCCCACAAGGGTCCCCGAAGGGGTAGGCAGAGGTGTCTAGGTAATACCCACACACCCAATTTCCGCCAGAGGTATATTAGGTGGCAACGTGACAGATGGCGAGTCCATCGCCGTTACTCAAGCACGACTATACATACGCCTTTGAATTTCTTCCCAGACGTATGCAGGTTTCCTCTAGATGATTTCCTTCACCGTAAAGCTCGTGTTGTGAATTCATTTGTTTCCCTTAGACTCCAAAACTACTGAACGTATTTTCATGCGGTTTGCTCCAATTGACAGTTGTTTATGTAAAGGTTTTATGTAATACTAGCTGGGCCCGCGGTTTCACCGGTGTATAAATCAATTCCATTAAATCAAAATCAAAAATCAAAATCAAAATATTTTATTCAACATAAGGGACACAGGGAACACTTATTGAACGTCATATACTTAACAAAAACTAAAGTTACCACCGTTTCCAAGAAAAATACCCGCCAGGAGAAGAAACGGCGAAACAAACTCCCCGGTTTTCTCTTTTAACATTTGTTCCCATTTACGTAGGGGTAGAAAAAGATTAAATAACATATAAACTCTGTATAAGAGGAGCAATTCATTGCCATGTATGGCCATCATTCAAATGTCTGATATTGTATAATAAGCTTTTTGTATTAATTTACTTTTAATGACAGCTTTAAACTCTACAAAAGGTAATTCAATTATTTTCTGCGGTAGCTTATTAAAAAAGCGTATACCTTGCCCAACAAATGAGTTGCTAGTTTTATGCAATCTAGCTGAAGGTACATGGAGTTTATCTTTATTACGTGTATTCAATGTATGCAAGTCGCTATTTTTCTTATATTTTACAATGTTCTTAGTAATTAGTATAATCTATCTATATTTATTACGAGCAGTTATACGAGCAGTTGCCTGCGACGCAAAGGTCGCAAGTTCGAAACCTGACTGTACCAATGAGTTTTTCTGAACTTATGTACAGTCATTAGTCACACCACGAGCTTTACGGTGAAGGAAAATGTGAAGGAGTATGTATAGTCGTGCTTGAGTAACGGCGATGGTCTCGCCATCTGTCACATTGGCACCTAATATACCTCTGGCGGAAATTGGGTGTGTGTGTATTACCTAGACACCTCTGCCTACCCCTTCGGGGACCCTTGTGGGAAGGCGTGAGGATATATATTATTATTATATTATCTATATTTATTTCCGGAACTAAACATACCCTATGAGTTAAAACATACATATAACCACGCCTCTTTCCCGTAGGGGTAGGCAGAGACTTCTTTCATTACATTCATCCGTAAAGATCCCAATGAAAATCAACAAGATCAGTTTCCCGTCGGTCCAGCATCTATTACCACAACCCGCCCCTAAGTTGGCAACACGGCAATTCAATAATAATTCGTTTTCATGTGTGGCAACAATACACAGGGGTTGCCAATGGCACAAATAAGCCGGGGTGTAGAATATCCATTATTGAAATGAAACTAATCCCCACTACCCTTCGCTCATATTTTTTTATTGTTTCATATCTGTAGCTTCATAGGGGGCATTATGTATCTGTATTAAAATTGCCGGTTTAATATTATAGATACGTTGTGGTCTGAAAGAAAATGTAGTGAAAATCATTGAGAAAGGCATGCTGAGTTGGTTTGGCCATGTCGAGAGAATGAATGAAGAACGATTGGCGAAAAGAGTGTATAAGGCGAGTGTGGATGAAAGTGTTGGAAAGGGTAGACCTAGGCGGACGTTTCTAGACCAAATTAGGGACGTCTAACCTAACCTAAACCGAAGAGCATATATGAAGGGAATAATGAAAGTGGACGAAGCGAAACAAGTGTAAGGATCGTAGCAAGTGGAAAGAAGTGGTCTCTGCCTACCCCTACGGGAAAGAGGCGTGATTAAACGTATGTATGTATGTAATTATAGATATGAATGTTTGTGCCTCTTTCAGGCAAAAAGTACTGAACGGAATTGTATGAAATTTGCCATAAAGATAGATTACTAACTGGATTAACACATAGGATATAATTAATTTCAATAACAAAACTAGGTACAAATGAAAACAAAATTTTCGCGAATGAAACCGCGTAACCCAACTAGTTGCAATATAAGTGTTATTAAAGAAGTAAAGACATCAACGGGTTCGCAGCATCTTAGCAAAGATAACTTTCATCTCAGGTTTGCACAAATATCATGTTTAATCCCTCACGGGGTAGACACAGATAATGGAGCGCTATCTATGGACTAACAGACATCTTTCGCATCGTCAATCCGTCAATCAATTCGTTTATCTTCTCAGCCATACCTCCTCTTACATTCCGCGAAGTACAGTGATTAGTCACACCACGAGCTTTACGGTGAAGGAAAACATCGAGAGGAAACCTGCATACGTCTGAGAAGAAATTCAAAGGCGTATGTATAGTCGTGCTTGAGTAACGGCGATGGACTCGCCATCTGTCACTTGGGCACATAAACCGTTACTCAAGCCCGCCTATACGCCTTTGAATTGCTTCCCAGACGTATGCAGGTTTCCTCTCGATGTTTTTCATCACCGTACAGCTCGTGGTGTGACTAATCACTGTACTTAAGTTCAGAAGAACTCATTGGTACAGTCGGGATCCAAACTTGCAATGTTTACGTTGCAGGCAACGCTCGGCCATCAAGGCTCTAATAGTGGCTGTTAATTTCCACGTATGCTAAATTTCACATATTGGACGTTTAAGTAACAAACCTTTATTTTCTCACAAGTAGTTCAATGTATAATACCTATCAAGATAGGGTTAACCGATTCATATACAAATAAATAAAATTGGAGTGTCTGTTTGACATATAACATCACGCCAAGTCCTTAACGGGGTAGGCAGAGAGTATAGAGCGCCAGTTCTCTCTAGACTTACATACCTCTTTCGCTTCGTCCACATTCATCAGTCTCTTCATACATGCTCGTCGGTTTCGAGTACTCTTAACGTTCCCGTCCTTGAGAGTCCGATCTATTTGATCCAGGTAGTTGGAACGTGGCCTTCCTCTGCCTCTTCTTGCACACACTTCTGCTTTGTATATCTGTTTCGTCAATTAATAGTCAAATAATATAATATGTAATATGTAACAATATGTAATAAATAATGTAATATGTAATAGACAAAATATTTCGTCTGTGTCTGTTTGTAATATTGAACAAACCGCTTTTTACTAACTGCATATATGTATACGCGGTACATATACCAAAATATCATTTTTAAAAATTTTTGTCTGCCTGTTCGTTCCGGCTAATCTCTGTAACGGATGGACTGATTTTGACGGGACTTTCACGAGTGACTTTGAGACTGAGTGTCTAACGGGGTAGGCAGAGAGTATAGAGCGCCAGTTCTCTCTTGACTTTCATAGCTGTATTGGCTTAGGCTACATATATTTTAGAGAGAACTGGCGCTCTATACTCTCTGCCTACCCCGTTAGGAACTTGGCGTGATGATATGTATGTATATACATATATTTTAGAAACTGAACAAAGTACAGTACAGATAGATATACATATAAAAAAGAATAGAAAAGAATGGATCATTTTATAAGGACGTACTTTTTGCGTAGTGAGGCGCATGCGTAGTTTTTTTACCCTGACAATACCCTGTGTTGCCATGTGAAAATATAAACTAAACAGGGGGTGGCGTCCTCTTGGGGCGTGGCCACCCGGCACGCCTTCGCTTTATACACTTACCCTTGTCGCTACTTGGGTGTAGGTACAACTGAGAGGGTAGTTTTTGACAAAAGATTTGCCAATAATATCCTCTGGTTTGATATTTTCCTAAGCTTTATTTTTCTTTCGGTAATATACATATATTATCTCTGCCTACCACGTCGAGTCCCTCGCGGGGTAGGCAGAGATTTGCGGCCTATGACTGCGAAACTTGAGGTTGCGGTTTCGATACCCGC
>JACCPG010009166.1:0-18730 GCA_016069955.1 Drepana arcuata
AGGTTTCCTCTCGATGTTTTCCTTCACCGTAAAGCTCGTGGTGTGACTAATCGCTGTACTTAAGTTCAGAAAAACTCATTGGTACAGTCGGGATTCGAACTTGCGACCTTTGCGTCGCAGGCAACTGCTCGAACCACTCGGCCACCACGGCTTATATACCACACATGGCCACACAATATAATAAATTATTGATAATATGAGATTAGAATGAGATATAATGTCTTGACTTACAGATCTCTTTCTCTTCATCCGTTATCGCCAGTCTCTTCAAACATGGTCGTAGGTTCCGATAACTCTTGATCCCATCAACTTGAGTAAAAAAATGTCGTAAAAATATTTATAAATTACTACGATCCATGAAAACTTAACGACTCCAGCAATGAAATATGAAAGCCTATTAATTAATATAATATTTATACTATATGCAATACAATAAGGGACTTGGCGTGATGATATGTATGTATATGTATGTATGTATGTATGTATGCAGTACAATAAGTATTTTCATTCTCCCACATGTAACATGTGACCCAGCCTGCATCTGTAAAATGTGCAAAAGCTCAATTTTATTATTTACGAACTGTGCCCGCGACTTTTTCCGTGTGGAATAGTGACTTTTATTTTGGATATTTCAAGTGAAGCTTACTACAATATTTTAGTGAAAACCACATCTTAATCGGATAGCCGATTCTGAGATTAGCGTGCATAGACAGACAAAGAGATAAACAGACAAAGATTCTAACAACATTGTTTTGTGTGCTATTTGCGTTGATAAACGTCCCAATAATATTTTCTTCCATATACAGACAGCGATCTCTTACATTTTTATTATGTGTATATAGTATATTGACTAGCTGTGCACTGTGGTTTCACCCGAGTAAAAACAAAATATCTTTTTATAAAACAAATTTTTTTTAGCTTTGCAAAATTTTTCATTAATGCTCCGCCCCTATTGGTTGTAGCGTGATGTTATTCAACCTAGAACCTTCCTTAATAAACGGGCTATTTAATTTCTAATAAGAATTTTTCAAACCCTATAAGTATTTCCTGAGAAGTCCGTTTGGGTAAACAAACAAACTTCACCTTACTAATTTAATATTGTGTTGTTGAGTTGTGTGAAAATGTTGTGTTTTATTACATAGATAGGCTCAATGTTGACGTGCTTGATCTTAGCGCCGAAATCGCTTGAAGGTATTGATCTCCTAGACTGGCAGATTTAAAAATAATTATAATTATGTTACAAAGAAAGTTCTATAACTTTAGGTTATACACGGCCATTAAAACAATGTCAGCTTTATCGTCGAAAAATAAAGTTCAAATTTTTTTGCATGTTTCGAGCCCAGTTGGTCTGGAGAACTCACAGCGCTACCTGGGTGGCCCAATTTTAACGCTAATCGGTATTGATATATAAACTATCATGTTCGAGAGGATCGGTTCGTGGGACTTGTTTTTTTAATTCCCACAAATACAAGCATACAGCCCACATGAAGTTAAAGTGGTTACCTTTTCTTTATGAACTTACGTTCGCAAATAAATGTACAACTTCAAGAGTATTGGTTTCTAAGCCACATAAACCCCACCAGGGGGTCATTTGGTGAGGTTTTATTCTCTGAATTTGTACCTGATTTATAATAATAATACCTAATTTGAAAAACGGCGCGGGTAAAACCATGTAGTATAGTATATACCCATTGTGCAAGAACAAGGACTCCACTGTATTAGTCAAATGAAGACTTTATAGGTCCTTATGCTGCTAACGAAGCATCCCACTATAAGATCAAGTTGCATAAGTAATACAGGCCATGAATTACATGTCCCACTTGCCATCAGGTAATCAGGTAAGCAGGTTTGCAATAGAAGAAAAACCCGATGCCTGTTTCACAGGCGTAGTCATACTGTAACTTCTTAATACCTTCAAAAAATGAAACCCGCCTTAGTGAACGGATGCAGAAAAACTGCAAAAGTTTAATGTGCGTGTGAAAAGGCTTTCGGCGTACAGATGGACAACCACACCGTGCGAACACGTGAGCGGGCTACGTGCCTCGTGGCCACACGGCTCAGTGAGCAGCGATGCCTGCGCGCGCGGTGGTCTGGCCCCACACGATGCCCGGTGACGACTGCTTTGCATGCTGTCTTTCAAATATATCTTCACGTCTTCCCGAAGGGGTAGGCAGAGGTGTGTTGAGCGGTTTTTCACCCGACATATATTTTAGATGCTAACGTGACAGATGGCGTGTCCATCGCTACGTCGATTCGTCCTTGATTTTCTTTTCAAAGTATGCGGGCTATAACTCAATGATTTCCTTCACCGCAATGCTCGTGCTGTGACTAATCACTGTACTTAAGTTGTGAAAAACTCATTGGTTCATTCGGGAAGCGAACATGCAATATTTGTGTTGCAGGCAAGCACTCGAACCGCTCGGCCAGCAAGGCTCTTTTCGTCGCCGAAAGTACGTACGTAAATAGATGGCAAAATGTCTTCGCGTACTTACGTCCCTACTAGTATCTCTATTCAAACGTATGAACGCAGGTTTCCTTTATTTTATTTAAAATCAAAACTCAAAATCTTTTTATTTCACATAGGCCCAGGTGGGCACTTATAAAACGTCGAAAAAGAAGCACGGTTCGGGTTGGTCGCTTCCATGGAGAAGAACCGGCAAGAAACTCCATGGTTACTCTTTTCAAATCATTAGGCATATACAATAACAATATTTTTTCGTTACAGCAATAGTACCCAAGACTTTACCTTTCCTTAAAATAGAGGTATGGCGTAAATTAGCTCCTTGACTGTTATATATGATCAAAAACTAAAATCTTTTAGGTATCGTTCTGGTACATATACCTACAAGTTCAAGCTTTCAGCATAACCTCTCAACTTAAGGTTAATCCTGATATTACCACTTTCCACGTTGTATGGATACTGATCTATACTAATGTTATAAAGAGGAAAGATTTGTATGTAAGTATGTTTGTAAGGAATTGGCTCAAAAAGTACAGGACCGATTTTAAAAATTCTTTCCCCATTTGAATGTTACATTATCACTGATTAATATAGGCAATTTTTTTTTATAAAAGCAAGCTTATGTCCACCCGTCCTAAATAATTTTATGGCAAAAAGTTTAAAAAAATTATATCCACCCGTGCGAAGCCGGGACTGACCGCTAGTCATAGATACATTGTTATTAATAATAATTAATTAATAATATCATTAATAATCCTTGCATTATTTATTCGAATTCTATTGCGATCGATAGCTCACCTGTCGGAAAGTCGATCGTTCGGAAACGGCGTTCGAAACGGAAGTGTCGGGTAGCTTGTCCGCCTGTCCGGAAACCGGACACCGAGGATGAGCGCCCTCTGACATAACGTCACATCCACTGCTATCGAACGCTTAGCGGTGAGCTTATCTATACTTATACAATAAAAAAATCTACCAATGTCCTCTATAGACTGAAATATCCGATGTGCCCCAAACCGGTTTCATTTGAAAGGAAAGATGGTTTTAAAAAAAACACCTATTTAAAATGTATTCATTATTAGTGTACACACACACAGTATTTGCTAGTGTTTTAGAAAATTTTCTTTTTGGCTGAAGATGTTGAAGCGAACGAGGTAGGTATGTAAGTCTACTGGTGCCTAAGACAGGTATAAAACCTTCCTTGAAAAACCAAGTGCAAACGGGTATATCACAGCTTGATTAAGTATTCGCGTAAGAAAAATTCTTATAAATTATACAGATTCGATTGCAATGTGTAAAGATGATGAGAAGATCTTATTAATAGTTCATGTGGTGATCGCGAAAAGTTGTAAGTAAAAAAAAAATTTTTATTAAATACACAATCAACAAGAATACTACCAAAATCACTTTCAAAGCTAACATGATAACACCTGTATTTACCCAAAGGCTCAGCGGCAAGTGAGCATGCTTTTATATTTGCTCGTAACAATTGCGCGATCTCTAATAGCAGGTAGCCAAATCTTTATTCATTAGTTTATAGGGGTGGTTTTATAAGGGTGAATTTTCTGCAGACTCGAGCACATTCATATGCTAATTGTTTTCTTTTTACTACAAAAGTTGCCATAAAGCTTACACCACAAAAATGGTAAGCGGCTGCGGCAGATATGTGTATTACAATATTTTTTATTTTTCTCACTGGAAACACCGTTTACGTATTTTTTAAACATCATTAAATATGGCAACCAAGCAAGCAAGGTCGACCTGATGGTTAGCGGTTACCGCAGCCTATGGACCTGACCTGTGAGGAATATTAGATGTTTATTCAACCCCGGTACCGTCTAGATACCCTTTATCCCTTCTTAACAATCACTTACAAACAATGTTAGTTAACGAAATATACATATATCATCGCGCCGAGTCTCTCACGGGTTAGCAGAGAGAGCAGAGCGCCAGTTCTGTCTAGACTTCCAGAGCTCCACAATATCAGTGTACTAAATAGCATAGCTTGAAACATTCATCATGTACTAACTAATAGTCGAATGCATAATAGATTCATAGGGGACTCGTTACTAATATACCGTCCTAGCAATGCTCACCGCCGGGTTGTCGCTTATATACCTACATCGTTGCTAAACACAAAAAAGTTTCTCACCGTACCATTGATATTACTGTATATAATCTGTGTACTGGATTTATCAACCTAATGTTATCTATCACTGGTACCTACAGCTCTCCCGCCAAAATCTTGTGACAACAAATCCTCGTTTCCCATAGAAAACAATAACATTTACCAATTACGACTGTAAAACGATACGACCCAATCGGAAATGTAAATAAATGATAGTGAAACACAATATTGCGGATTCACTGATGATCTTCACAAGTGATTTACATTTAATCGTCCGAGGGGTTTCGGCGCGTGTCGAACGCGTGTCTTGATAGATAGCTGCCATTTTTTTCCGGTCTCCCGCCATAAGCGGTATTTAGCTGTTAATAATCATTGTAATTTCCGCGCTGGTTATCTCAGATTTGGGCTTTTGATGTGTTGAAATTATATGCCCAGTAGAAACACGGATTAAATGGCGTAGCTGTTTTAAACATAAAATATTTCTCTAAACGTTCTGGATGGGTTATCCCAAACGGTGGGCCGAGACGAAAATAGTTTGTTCAGTTTATACCTAATAGGTTTTTTTTTTAATATGCACTGTGGCCTAATTTGATTCCATGGCTATATTAATATATAGCATAGCCATGGTGGCCGAATGTTGGGTGAGGAATGAATTCTGAACTTTAATGCAGTGATTAGTCACACCACCAGCTTTACGGTGAAGGAAGACATCGAGAGGAAGCCTGCATATGATTGAGAATAAATTCAAAGGCGTATGTATACCGAGTCATGCTTGAATACCGGCGATGGGTTCGCCATCTTTCACGACGGCACCCCAAATATATCTCTGGCGGAAAGTGGGTGTATGGCTAATATTTATAGTTTTTCGCACTACGAAACGCCCTTAAACTCAGTCGGATTCGAAAATATATTTTTTCTTCCAATTTAATATTACGCTACTACCTAAATGAACAAAAACAATAAAAAACTTTAAACGGGAGACGATACTAGGTAGTGAGAGATACAATTATAAATAGTCCATCGGATATTATATTATTAGCTTTGCTGTACTAAACTATGATGCGGGTAGATATATATTTTGTGATAGATGGCAGTAATTTTCACACAATAGAACCCATTTGTGTACTTCATATTTGCGTAGCTTCATATTGAAGAGCGACGTGAACATTTATAAAGCTCTCAGTCAAGCTCCGCGACAATACAACCGTTACAATAACGGTGCGGCATGTTTTAATTTGCTGCCGAACCGCGGAAGCCATACTCGAAGCCTCACAAGTACCTAACGGATCGATTCAAAATGGCTGACGAACTTTTACAAAGTTTGCCGGAAAGCTTTGAAAAACTCCATGCTTTTTAAGGGTCGCTGTATACCTGACAAACCTGTAACCCGTAACTGCAAACAAAAGACCGAAATGGCGTTTGCAAATTGGTTATATTTTTTATTTACACCGGTCCCTCACGATGCAGGCAAATGTAGTGTAAAGCTAGTTACTCCCCCTACCTACTAGAAGAAGCGATCTAATTGCTATATCTGACAAAATGGGTGTGTTAAAACACTCTTGCTTTCCTTTTAAGGGCTCATTGAGATAGGCGTGATAGCTAAGATCACTGTAGAAGTAACCTTCTTAATATTTCTTCTAAATTAACATTTAAGTCAAGTTATTTTTCTATTTAATTAATTAAATAATTACAAGAATAAGAGCCGTGGTGGCAGAGTGGTTCGAGCAGTTGCCTGCGACGCAAAGGTCGCAAGTTCGAATTCCGACTGCACCAATGAGTTTTTCTGAACAGTGATTAGTCACACCAGGAGCTTTACGGTGAATGAAAACGTCTAGAGGAAACCTGCATACGTCTGAAATGAAATTCAAAGGCGTATGTATAGTCGTGCTGGAGTAACGACGATGGACTCGCCAACTGTCACGTTGGCACCTAATATACCTCTGGCGGAAGGTGGGTGTGTGGGTATTACCTATACCTCTGCCTACCCCTTCGGGGACCCTTGTGAGAAGGCGTGAGGATATATTATTATTATATAATTACAAGAATTTATATTTTCGATTAACTACGTAGAGATGTGGACATTGTCGTGATAATAACGATTATGTTAGGTGTTCCTTTACCTCTAAGTTGAAAACCTCTCCTATGCATTTAGGAAGGCACTGCGACTTTACTGTGACGTCATTAAATAGCGGGAGGTAGTTACTGACTGCGCTTCATTAAAATGAGCCACTAAACAACTCTAATTAGGTACCACATATAAAAGGCCCTCCTGCTAGCGTTTACACTATATATTACGTAGAAATTAAATTCTGCGTAAACATGTACATGAAAAGCGTGAACGCCAACAAAAAAGTATATAATAATAATAATACAAAAGAGTATTATGTGTAAAGCCGCTGGGATGTTCGGGTTCCTGCGCTGTGCTTGAGAACAACCCCTAACGTAGCCCCGAACTATGGGATGTAATCGGCCTTCGGTATGTGGGTAAACTATAACCCCATGTCTGCTTATGGGGATGCAAGAACCCCACCCGGCGGACGGACCTTTTCAGTTGCTCATGAACGAATCGGGATACCATAGCCAAATGCCTACTCTCCTAGTTGACTATTATTTGATTATGGTATCCCCATTTGTCATCCCCAGTCGTTTTGCAAAATATAATGTCGTCTTTTTCATTGGTTATAACTAAACTGGTTTTATGTTCATATTTGTAAACATATTTTCATTCTGAGAATCTTGAATAGGAATAATATGCTAACTGTAGCGACATCTATGTGAGTAATAAGTTAATAAGTGAAATGTTATAATATTGTTCTTGTTTAACTTACAGTTGTTGTGTACTTACATTTTTAGCCCTTGTATACATACTATTTTATAAAAAAATATTATTCATTAAAATGACTAAAATATATTCCTAAATATTTATACAAGCTAAAAAAAAATATCTAGGATGCCCATATCGCGCAACTCCACTTTAATGTATTTTAGTCTGGCAAGATTTAGATTGGTAACGTCAAATTTTTATTGTCGCAAAAATTTCAGTCATATTTTCTTATATTATTGTTACGTGTAACAAATAGTTTCAATAAAAATACAGACACAATCAATCTGGAACCCATGTTAAAAGTATATCTAAACGCCTTTGGTTCGGGCTGTGTTCGCTAAATTGTCAGTGTCGTGTGCGAAGGCCCGCATAAATGAATTATGTCGCTGAGGTCGAAGGCTCTGGCTCTGGTCGAGGTACTATTGAGGGTGCCGCCTCTGTTTGTGGTGGATGAGCTTCTGAAGGTCAGCTTGGGACTGCCCATGTCAAGCGGCGAAGAAGTGTCCGTGCTAAGCAACGTCACCGTAGACCACGTCGATGTATCTGACAATTATTACGATGCCAACTTTTACAACGCGTTCTTATTCGCGTTGCTAAAATTCCTCGCGTACTGTACAGGTATGTATTTTTTTAAGTATATAAACCTTACGCCATTCAGCCAAGCCGAGTGGAATCTAGCTTTTCATTTAGTTTGCCAACAATTCTTTCGAAACCAAATGTTTTGTAAGTGTCAAATTGAATATAGTAACTTCGATAAAAATTTTTGTTTATTTAGAATGTATATAATTATTTGGGTCAATGTCTAGACCAATGATTTATGGTCACTATTATTAACAAACTTTAATAAAGTGTTAAAAGTAGATAGCCAAATTTCTTTAATTATTTTTTTTAAACGGTTAAAATTCTAGTACTGCTTATATATTTACTATAAGGTATATTGGTAGGATATTGGTAGACTGGTGAACTTTATGTAGCCTAAAGACTAATCAGTTGGGAGTCTACAATCTACACCTTCAAACACTTTTGCATATGAACCAGTATACATATATCTTTGAGTCCACTTGAACCTTTGTAATAATAAAGAAAAAAACCCAGTGACTTTATTCCTTTATTAAAGGAAAAGTTTCACTGTCAAAAATCTAGTTAGCACTATCCTTTCATTCGAAGCTGAGAATAAATTGAAAGATTTTATTTTATTTATTGATGAAAATTACTTTAATATAGACAGTGAACATAAGCCCTGATTATCTAAGATAATAGAGTCCAACAATCAATGACTTATTTATTAATCACTATATAATTCAGACACTTCACTCTTGTTTAATCAATTTAGTTATCAGATCTAAATATGACAAACCATTGCAATAATTTTTTCACAGAGTGAAAGGGTATATAGACATTTTAATCTGTCTCTTTCCACTATTGAATAATTATGCCACTTTACATCCACTGGCTGGGTCTTTGGGTGTAAGCAAAACCCTGAAATCTTTTTATACACACACAATTCATGGTGCGTACATATGCAATTCAAGCTAATTAGCACTCTGTGCCTACCTACACCATGAGGGGTCAGTGTGATGATATGTATGTACATATTACATTTAAATCCAGGCCTTTGTATTTGTAATAATTAGACACAAGTATTGTACTAATTTATGCATGTGTTGACACATTGTCTGCATGCAATAATGAAATCCATTGTTATTCTTCAAAATGCACCAGCTTTTGTAAAACTATGATAAATAAACTTTACTATGTCCACATATAGTCAAGTTGCAACCTTAATTAACCAGCTATTCTTTGATTAATTTCACATATAGATAAATAAATAAATACCTGGAACAATTCCACACAAATTGAGCACCTAGTCAAAATTAAGCAAAGCTTGTGTTATGGTAACTAGACAATGTTATATTTACTTATATAGATATATATATATACATAAATACATAGGACATCCAAGACTAAGGTACAAATACTTGTGTTCATCACACAAATATCTGCCCTCAGCGTGATTCGAACCCGCAACCTCAAGTTTCGCAGTCAGGAGCTCTAACCACTAGACCAGACGGTCGTCATCACATATAAACATATGTACATCATCATGCCGAATGCTTCACAGAGTAGGTAGACGGGGTAGAGTGCCAGTCTCTATCTAAACATACAAACCTCTTTCTTTTGAACTTCCTGACATTGAATGTTGGATGGGTTTGATCTAGGTAGTTGGAATGTTGTTGGATATTCAAGAAGCCAAAGGGGTACTCTATGCTACTGTTGTGTGTCTGTAGTGAATAATTTTTCCAGTACTACACAAGAAATGGTTGTTTGTTTGTTGGTAGCCCTTCATATACATATTTTTTTAGTACAAGTACTTTAAAGGTTCTAAATGTGATGACACCTACTCTATGTTAACTGCTTACAATCAGGCTGCTACTATGATTGGTACCTTTGATGGAATAATAAATTGTTTCTTGAATATATTTATTTAATTGGAATTTAATGATGTTTTGTATTTAGGTTAACAAGAATTCAGTTTAGTACAAACTGTTTGCCATGCCTTCAAGCCCTACAGTGGTGGGCTGTGTACAGTATCTCTATCCCGGATTTGCTAGCTTTTTTTTTGATTTTTTGGATTTTTTATTTTTTTGGATTTGGATTTGATATTATATTATATTCATAGAATGTTTCATTTTCATAGTCTGTATACGTGGAAAGGAGACTGTATGATTTATTTTATTTTAAATTAGTATAGGTATAACAGGTGTTGTGGTGGCCGAGTGGTTTGAGTAGTTGCTTGTGCATAGGACAAAGATTGCAAGTTTGAATCCCAACTTTTTTCTGAACTTGAGTTCAGTCATTAGTCATACCACAAGCTGGACGGTGAAGGAAAACTTGAGAAAAAATTCAATGGCGTATGTATAGTCGTGCTTGAGTTACGGTGATGGACTCGCCATCTGTCACGTTGGCACCTAAAATTGGAAAATGGGTGCAAGAAAGGTATTGGCTGCGACATAAGGTCGCGGGCTTAAGTCCTACTGAGGGCAGATATTTGTGCGATAAAATCAAGTATTTGTACCTTAGTGTTGGATGGCCTATGTATGTATATATATTATATGTGTATTAGTGTATATAACATTGTCCAGTTTCCATAGTAGGTACACAATTTGCTTACCGTAGTACTAGGTCAAATTGTGTGGAAAGTACGTATTTAGCAATTGGTAAGCAAACTGTATTCTCAATCTTGGATACGAATTAAAATAAGTGATAATAATAAAAGTCATAGACTAAGCTAAACGAGATCAACTCGATCGCACTTACGGATGGGAACTTGTGTGACTGACGACTGCATGAACACTGACGAATATGCATGAAGCGAAAGAAGTTTGTAAATCTGGACTAGCGCTCTAGTCTCTCTGGCTACTCGGGGTGGTAGCTGCATGTACAAATGTTCGATTCATGTGGAGAATAGTACCTACCCTCATTCCTACTATTTATTATCATTATTTATTAGAAAGACTGACGAAACAGATATACAAAGCAAAAGTGTTTGCAAGAAGATGCAGAGGAAGACCACGTTCCAACTACTTGGATGAAATAGATCTGACGCTCAAGGTCGGGAACTTCAAGAGTACTCGAAACCGACGAGCATGTATGAAGAGACTGATGAATGTGGAAAGAGGTATGTAAGTCTAGAGAGATCTGGCGCTGTATACTCTCTGCCTACCCCGCTAGGGACGGTTTGATGATATGTATGTATTTATTAGGAATACACAAAATAATACCTGTATAACACTGTCACAGATACAAACACCTTACTCAAAATTTTAATATTCGCCGATCTCAATGCCGTGTTATACCTACTATTTAATTTTTACAAGGTAGAAATTAAATATTACTAATTTTGAACTTCGCAAATGGTTTTGAATGTCAAATGCTATCGATGTTTTATGCAACGAAGCGTTGACCCCAAGGCGAAGGCAAGGTCGTATATTTTTTATCCAAGTCGATTACCTATTGCTTCCACGAAAATGTACTGAGTACCAAACAAGCATACGGCCCACCTGATGGGAAACGGTTACCGTAGCCTATTTACGCTCACGATACCGAAGTATCACTTGCGCGTTGCCACTCTGTGTTCGGAGAGTTATAGTGTGTTGGCAGCATAATGGGTTTAATCCCTCTTCTTCCAACACAGTGTAACAGTCCTCCCCCTCCCCAAGGAGCTCATTACTGGAAACCTTATTCACCTCGTAGGAACACAACACAAAAAAATGTGTTATTTGGCTACGGACTTCTTTAAGGTGGAGGTCCTGCCCCAGTCGGGCAGCTCTAAATTCGAGCGGAGCTCCCCGTTATGCCCTACCTCTCTTAAATATAGAATCTCTAAAATAGTGGCCGTGTGTTCGAGTTCGAAGGTTGCGAGTAATCTTGTCTGTACCAAAGAGTTTACTTAAGTACGTTGATTATTCACACCACGAAATTTACGGTGATGGAGAACATCGAGAGGAAACCTGCCTACGTTTGAGCAGATATTCCAAGAACATAGTCATAGGTGAGAGAGCCATGGTGGCTGAGGGGTTCGAGTAGTTGCCGGCGACACAAAGACTGCAAGTTCGAATCCCGTCTGTACTAAAGAGTTTTTGTGAACAGTCACACCACGAACTTTACGGTGAGGAAAATATGGAGTGGAAACCTGCATTCGTTTCAGTAGGTCAAAAAGTCTCAGGTACTATGAGGAGAGGTTTCCGATGCAGTGCCACAACTAACCTTTTACGCGTCCAGGGCGAGCTTTGACTACTGTGTATACTGCGTATACTGCGTATACCGACCCCCAAGTGGAGATTATGATCATTTTGAAAAAGCGATGGAAGAAGTTTTAAATAAAATTTGTAAGACAGGCAAAAATATAATAGTATGTGGAGATTTTAATGTAAATATAATAGAAAACTCATCCACGAGTAACAGTTTTAAATGCCTTTTTGCCTCTTTTAATTTTATTAACATGTTTTCAGAGCCAACTAGAATAACTAGCGTATCAGCTACATGTATTGATAACATATTTACAAATTTTGAGCCCATTAGTAAAGACATTATAAATAAACTAGAATCAGATCACTGCGGCCAATTAATAAGTTTTAGAAAACATAATGTTAAAGTTCCCAAAAAGAGGATTACTTATGTACCTGTAAATGCAAGTCGCTTGAATAGTTTTCGCGGTAATGTGCTCAGTAAATTTCCTTTAAAAAGTAACCACCAAAATCCTCAATCAATGTATAACTCTCTTTTCCAAGTGGTACATAAAGAACATGAGCGCATATTCACCCCTAAGACTATTCAAATTGGTAACCATATGGCGTTTAGTGAGTGGGCTACCACAGGCATTCATAGAAGTAGACGAAGGCTGTATGAACTATACCATGAGAAAACATTTAATTTTGATTTTGATTTTATCAATTATGTTAAAAATTATTCCAAATTATTTAAAAAGGTTTGTTCAAGCGCCAAGTCTATTGCTGTGAGAAATAAAATTTCAAAGTCATCCAATGTGACTAAGGCAACATGGAGTATTATAAATAGTGAGACTGGGAAATCAGCACAAAAACAAGATGGAATAAAATTAAATATTAATGATAGTTTAATTGAAGCTGATTCTGCTGTAGCTGCCGCTTTTGAATCAGTTTTTGCTGATATTCCAGTCTCATTAACAAAATCATTAACTTCATCACCTTCCTCCGCTGAAAAAATTCTTAAAGCCCATGTGGAAAAATCTGATACTGAATTCAATTTCAATACTGTTACCCCCAAAGAAATAATAAAAACTTTTAAATCCCTAGATATGAAAAAGTCTACTGATTTATGGGGACATTCTGTCAAAGTTCTTAATAGTATTATTGACATTGTTGCAGTAGACTTAGCATTAGTTTTTAATGCATGTATTGCTAGTGGTGAATTTCTTGATCAAATGAAATATAGTAAAATCATTCCTTTATTTAAAACTGGTACCTTTACTGACCCAAACAATTTCAGACCAATCTCAATGTTGCCAGTTTTCAGCAAAATTTTTGAAAAAGTTTTACTCAACCAGATGTTAGCCTTTTTTAACAAACATGAGTTGATGCATACTAAACAATACGGATTCACAAAGGGTCGCTCGACTACTGATGCAGGCGTCGAGCTTATCAGGAAAATTCTGGAGGCTTGGGAGGATTCAAAGGATGCTTTAGGTGTTTTTTGTGACCTATCCAAAGCCTTCGATTGTGTGCATCACGAAACATTGATCAGGAAGTTAGACCACTATGGTATAAGAAATTTAGCTCTTAACCTTATATCATCCTACTTAAGTAAAAGAGTACAAAAAGTGTGTATACGTGGGGAAATATCTCCGGGGTGCCCAGTAGCTATGGGCGTTCCACAGGGTTCGATTCTCGGTCCATTTCTTTTTCTTATCTATATCAATGACCTACCTCATCTGGTAAATGATAAACATGATATTGTATTATTTGCTGATGATACTTCTTTACTATTTAAGATAGACCGACAGAAACATGACTTTGACGATGTAAATAATGCTCTCTCTGACGTGGTTCATTGGTTTAGTGCCAATAATTTGGTACTTAATGCTAGGAAAACGAAATGTATTAAATTTACAATGCCTAATGTGAAAAAGGTTTTAACTACCCCTATACTTATAAATACCGAGGAGTTGAACCTAGTGGATTCAACAGTCTTCCTTGGAGTCACATTGGATCACAGATTGCAATGGGGCCCCCACATTAATGGATTGGCGAATAGACTCAGCTCTGCAGCATTCGCGGTAAGAAAAATCAGACACTTGACTGATATCAACACAGCCCGTTTAGTTTATTTCGGCTATTTTCATAGTGTCATGTCTTACAGCATTCTTTTATGGGGTAATGCTGCAGACATTGGATCTATTTTTGTGCTGCAGAAGCGGGCTATTCGTGCAATTTATAGCCTTAGACCTCGTGATTCTCTCAGAGAATTATTCAAAGAAATTGACATATTGACCGTGCCATGTCAATATATATTACAAAATGTGTTATATATTAGAAAGAACATTGTAAAATATAAGAAAAATAGCGACTTGCATACATTGAATACACGTAATAAAGATAAACTCCATGTACCTTCAGCTAGATTGCATAAAACTAGCAACTCATTTGTTGGGCAAGGTATACGCTTTTTTAATAAGCTACCGCAGAAAATAATTGAATTACCTTTTGTAGAGTTTAAAGCTGTCATTAAAAGTAAATTAATACAAAAAGCTTATTATACAATATCAGATTATTTGAATGATGGCCATACATGGCAATGAATTGCTCCTCTTATACAGAGTTTATATGTTATTTAATCTTTTTCTACCCCTACGTAAAAGGGAACAAATGTTAAAAGAGAAAACCGGGGAGTTTGTTTCGCCGTTTCTTCTCCTGGCGGGTATTTTTCTTGGAAACGGTGGTAACTTTAGTTTTTGTTAAGTATATGACGTTCAATAAGTGTTCCCTGTGTCCCTTACGTTGAATAAAATATTTTCGAAATCGAACGAAACATTTTAAAATCTTCCCAGGTTCCAACATCTCATCTTCTTTTACATTATATAATCCTATATATGAGGTCCTGGTCTAGTAATTTTTACACCCTTACAGGGTCTGAGTCCTGTGTTTGCCACCACCCTAGATACGGGACTGCTCAGACGTCCTAACTGGTTAAATTCGAAGCTCATACGGCTTAAATGGAACCTAATTACTGTAAAAATACCAAATATATGCTGTGACGCTGGGAACTTATATCTACAACTAGCGGCCCGTATGGGCTTCGCACGGGTGGACATAAGTTATTTTTTTAAAGAAAATAGTCCATGTCACTCAGGGTGAATGTAGCTTTCAATTGGTGAAATAATTTTTAAAATCAACGCAGTAGTTTTTGAGTTTATTCATTACAAACATACACACAAAAATACCAATCTTTCCTCTTTATAATATTAAAAAAATATGCGGTGCGTTCCGGCTTCGCACGGCTGGATATACGGTTTTTTTATAAAAGATAATATAGCCATGTCACTCAGGGTGAATGTTGCTTTCCAATGGTGAAAGAATTATGTATTAAAATTGGGCCAGTAGTTTCGGAGCCTATTCAATACAAACAAACAATCCAGTCTTTCCTCTTTATAAAATAGATAGTATAGAAAGATGTATATAGGTGTGTTTGTATGAATGTGTGTGTGTGTGTGAGCGTACCCCATGCGGTAATTTTAGGTTAAATAGCTTCGTTTGACAACAAAATCGCACTCAGACCTTGTATGACATCACTAGGTGTTAACAAAACAAGGCGAAGTTGTGACAGACCTCATTGTTAAGCCGGGTGACCCTAATAACAATTTGTCGGCGCTCCAATGCTGTATTACCTTGCACTCGGATCGCCCGGAACACAAACGGACAAAGCACACGGAATTCCACTTCCTACTAATCTGGTACTAATATTCTAAATTGGTGCAATTGGTTTATTTGAACGCGTTAATGGTTACAAGTAATTGGGTGGACACTTATGTATGTTTTATGGTATATTCTGTCAACATTGTTATTTTTTTATGTTACATACATATATATATATACATACATACATACATACATACATACATATCATCACGCCGAGTTCCCAACGGGGTAGGCAGAGAGTATAGAGCGTCAGTTCTCTCTAGACTTAGATACCTCTTTCGCTTCATCCAGATTTTTTTTGTCAATTGTATTTTTTATAAAATGTAAAAAATATTTTTATAGGCTTTTTAAGAAACCTCTCTTAAAAAAAACTTATAAAAATACTTTTTTTTCGGAGTGAATATTACCCCCTTTACTTAATAATGTTTATTTTACGTTTGGTAATTTTTTTGGTTATATTTATTTTTTTTAAATATATTGTTGGTTTATTGTAGGAACTAAAATTTGTTTTATTTCTTCGTCTTGAGGATATATTCACAATAACCGACAACTTCTAGAAGATTATATAGCTATTCTTATTTGTGAAACAGCCTGTACTAACCGGTACTCATGCTTCTACCCCAGGGGGCGGAGCAGTAATCATATTTATCAATAGTCATCAGGAGACAAAGTGCAGACACTAGTTACCATACTGACATAATTTGAAAAGATGGGCTGCACCTAAACATTGGCAAGGTTCTAGTATTCGAAAGAGATAAACAAGTGACTGATTGTGTTTGATCGGTACAAGGGAAATTCTAGAGCAAGTGAATTAATTTGTTGATGTGGAAGCATGTTCACACTAGATGGAAAGTATGAAAAAGCCATACCTATACCTTATTCCATATAAGGATAAATTGCGGTAATACAATAAACGGGGCCATGTCGACTTTGATGAGCAGTAAGAGTGAGCGAGAATGCTTGGGTAGCTGTACGCAACGCGATATTGGTGCCTACTTTATTATAGGGCAGTCTGCATCTTGCACACATTTTTGCATTGCACAACTGTTTCGTCAATTCACTTCACTCATCCTTTCTATGTGTCGTTTGGACACATAGACCTATGCAACCTAACATGCCTGTCTTCATATTTTCAATCACACCCCCGTTCACGCCAGTTGCTTTGCGAATATCTTCCACAATGCCGCACAAGTTTCGAAGGGAACGCATCCCAGCTACATTTCTACTAATTTCATGCTACCTCTCACATACCCATCAGTTTCTGATAGAAATTAAATAATTTATTCGCTGCATCTAGCCTTCGGCTTTTGATGCGGTCGGCAACTGCATTAGAGAACGGCCTGAATGTAATAACAGGATTCGCTACCGTTCAATAAAGAGGCCGAGATATAGATGTGTAGCTACATCTTTATTCAAATAACGGCACCGATAGCTTCCCGAGTGGATGCTCTCAGAACTGGTTTCGTGACGCCATTTAAGATTTTTAAAGATGCTAAGCTGATTCATAACTCTTTATCCTGACTTGGTCTGCTTAAAAAAGTATTAAAACACGTGTGTATTTTAAGTATATTGTTATGGGATACCTTAGACGATAACAAGTAAAACTGGCGCGTATCATAGATTGATTATGGCGCGAAATACAAATGTCATCGGGAGAAAAACAATTGAGAAAAAAATCATTTTTACATGTCATCATTCAATCTTATGTGTCATGATTACGGGACACCTAATTGTTTTCTTTTGCTTGCAACTCATAGACTTCTCAGTCTATGAGTATTTATTTTTTACCAATAGCCTAAATATGAATTACCATCTATATATATATACCTACCTCATTGAGGAATGGTCGATAGCTCATATAAGCTTTAAGCCCCGATTTCATCCCGAAGCATATCCACTCGAATTTATGACGACGTTTTGTTTTAGATCTATGTCCTGTTTGCAGGACATAATCTATCACCTTGTCAAATTTAATTGTGATCCATTCAGCAAACAAACAGAGTTACTCGTAATTTTTATTCTATATTTGGATTCGTAATGGAACGTCAAAGAGCTGTTTTTAAATAAAACCTGTTTTTAAGAAATGTAGTGTTACTTTAATGAATAACGGCATGTTACGTTGGTTTAGACATATAGAACGAAAGGGAACGTCAAGAGTACTCCAAACCAGCGAGCATGTATGACGAGAATGATGAACGTGGATGAAGCGTAACTGGTCCGTAAGTGTAGAGTACTCATAATCATAATCATAATTCTTTATTTACTGGTGATAATATGCATAGTCATATTGTTTTTAATACCGTAATCTACACAATACAAGTATAAAGTAATTGCTGGGTTGCCATTTTTTATAGTTTCAAAAGGTTATTGACACTGCACTATCTTTGCTTATTATTTTTGTTCATATTGCGACCTGTATGCTAACCGTTGACGTATTGTCGCAACATTTTATGTAAACGAAATATTAGATTACTAGGCAGGAGGTTGCGTTCGAATTCCCGAACTGTATTTATCCAAATAAAAAAACATGCGGGACACTCTTTGGGGACTGCCGTTAGAAATGAAAACTAAGTAATAATAATAATGTTTTATTTGCAAAAACATGGTATAAAAAAGTGATACTATTATGATATATATGTTAGTCTGTCAGGTATTTATGTAATAAATATCCGTATATATATTTTAGGATAAGGTATATATGATATGGGCCCTATAAAAATTGTAACATCTATTTTGATGCTTTGCCTGAAATAAAATCATTTATTGTGATTATTATTATAAACAGATGTTACAATTTCAAAGAGAGGTAGGGCACAACGGGTTTCCCATTCGAATTTGGAGCTGCCCGACTGGGGCAGGACCTCCAC